>JBBPLK010000137.1:42968-54553 GCA_038089735.1 Exsudoporus frostii
GAAAAGGGAAAGGAGAAACAACTTGGATAGCATAAAAGATCGAAAATGCTACATGCGATTCTTGACATCTAGTAGTGTGACCCTGGTTTCGTCAGGATAAACGTGTAAAAAAAAATATTACCAAGGTTTCATAGGGGTACAAATGTTACACAAATAAATCCTAAAGCTCTGCTGCATACTGCGACCTAGTCAGTGCCACGTCCGAGCAAATACGGATGCAAGGGCAACGCACGTTAGCGTGTGTGGTATCCAGTGGTGGCGGCGAGGTGAGGACCATAGACATCGACTGCGTTCGTCTATGCACCGGCGATGTAGGAGCGTCTCGAGCGGGAGGAACCACCACTTCATCAGACTTCTTTTCCGCTGATCCTATTCCCTCGAGCGCAGGCACATTGGGTCTCTGTGGATGCGGCATTGTTGAGGGAAAATTTTCCCGTTGTTGTATCTCTGGGGATGGTACTTTGATAAAATTGAGTCTTTGCGACCGTTTCGGACTCGTGGCCTTTACAGGCTGTTGTGACGATCCTTCCGCGTCTCGGATGGTCTCGTTCTTGGGCTCGATGAAACCAACTTCTGACAGGCAAACCTCGTCGGGTCGCATCCATCAAAAAACGCCACATCACTCACGGTCCGTTTGGAGCTCCGTCTCGTGCGCGAGCTTACAGTCGTTCCCATACTTGCAGTGACCAGAAGAAAACGCTGGACATATTTGTCCTAGGTGTCATTTAGGACGAGTTCGGGATCGGGACCGTGTGGGACTCACTCTGCCCTCCCATCATCACGCCACCCCCGATCACACGCCACGTTACCGGATAAAAGTCTTTCGCTCGGCATTCCTCGTATCTGTCGAGTGGCTTAGGAGGTAGTTTTGCGTCGGATGGAGGAGTTAGTTCTGTAGGTGATTTATTCACGTTTCCTTTGGACTCTGGGTCGTGGATGCTGATGTGCGCGCGCATTGGACAGGGAACATGGATAAATGAGGGAAAATTCGGTGCTTACAATGTGCACTTTTCTCCGTTTGAACATTTACCGCTCGCCGTGTAGAATTTGCACGGCTTTGCTACGAGATGCATAAATGGCGTCAAGAGACGATATCGATCAAAAATAGCAAAATGACATACTCTTATACGCGAGCGGTTTCTTCATGTCATCTTGCCATGACAGCGAAAATGGAGATGGGAGCGTTACCATCGGGCCCTGATCAAGACATTGCCCTGACGTCGCGCGCCCCCGTCCCACCATATACGTGGCCTTGACGGCGGGAAAAACCGGATATCTATAGCCCCCATACCCCGGCGACGAATTGATCCCGAAATCGCCAGACGGACTCGCGATGCTTCGACCGGCCCCCAATTCCGCCCCTTCCGACCATGCTGTATCGAGCACCATGCGAAGCTGGTAGTCCATGCTCGTCGTGGACGATGACTCAGTAGAGGACGGGTCACTTTTATCATCTGGGTAATCCGAGACTGCCTCTGCCTGGCGGGCAAGTGTGTACCGCGGATCAAAGGGAGCGGAAGGGGGAAGGTATGGTTGCCATAGGAAAACAGGATGCGTTTGGGGACCTGGAGGGGGATAGACAGGGGTTTGATGGTAAGCTATCGATCGAAGGTGATCAGAGCGCCTCGTTTCGCGCAAACCACGCGCATGACTCACCAAACATGTGTTCTGCGGGGTACACTGGATGAGGTAAAGTGGGCGCTAGCCTGGGTCAGCCCCAGCTGAATAAATCGTGGGGTAAATTGGGACACTGACTTTCTACTGGATCTGCGACGGAGGAGTGTGCAAAAGGACAGGTAGATCCACGCCTACAATTACCTGCCTGGTAGTATCGACAAGCAGCTTGTTTCTTGTGGGAGCCGATTGGGGGCAGGTCCTGACTGCCTGACGTGCGCCACATGATGGGCCCATGAGCGCACGCTCACAGTGACTCGGAGCAGACGAGGCTCACCGTTACACACAGCGCAGTACTGGTCTTCGTGGATATAGATATAGTCCACAGGAGTCATGGATAGCGTGATAGAGTCTGTGAGAGGAATGACACGTGGAAGACGAAACTGTTTAAACCCGCCCTCGTTGCTGGTTGGGACGCAAGACAAGGTAGCAAGCACGGTGAGACAAAGAGGGAGTCAATGCAAAGATATGTCAAGAGGCAAATCTCCTCAGTCTGGGTTGGTCAGTTCATATCGTCACATAACCATCCACGCGCCCCGAAGTTCAGGAAGAGGACAATGGCTATATCCGAAACCGGTCTAGTTCCGAACGTCCATGATGGTCAGGGTGAAATAGATAGTCCGCATTTCGCTCACAAAGATAGGTTGGGACGCCGGGCTAGTTTAGTGTTCAGGCAAAGGGACGACCCTTGGCGGAAGTGAAAGAACATAAGCTTTACATGCATGCGCTGATTCGCGGGGGAAATCTATGGTGAGATGGCTGTGTACTTACAGGAGGAACAAGGCGACATTGCGTGCAAATATAATGGAGGAACAATAGGAAATGGACACGCGGTTGCCATCGGCCGGGTATGGGGAGCTCCGAATACGAGTGGGCGTGTGGCGACAATAACACAAGGCTCAGATGTCAAATTTCCATCCGTACATTGGAGATGGCGGCGAACCTTGTCTTATTGTTCGCGCGGAGATGATGGTCCGGCTTTGGTATCCGCGTGCCCACGACATGTCATATGAAACTCAATCATTCGCCCGCGATAAAACTGATAAAAGGCCGCGTGATCAGACAAGAATGTAGCACATGTCCTAAAGCCAAAACTTTGGCCGCTCCTCGGCCCAGGCTCAAATATAGCAGTAAAAGACTATCGTACAGCAACACAAGCACACAGCGTCATGCATTCGGCAAAGATACGTCGTCGCGTCGGTCATCAAGCAGGGGAGTACGTTCGGTGGGTGGTGGAGGCGTGGTGGACGTTGGTGGGCGGTTTGTTTCGGGACTCGAGGCGGAATTGAAGGCCTTTTGGGTCAGGGAGAGCTGCCAAGGCTGGGTGACATCCGCCTTGCAGACGGGACACTGAGTGGAGCACATGATGAACAAGGAAAGAGTGCGAGGAGAGGAAACGTACGAGTTTCTTGCGATTGATCAGCCAGGCGTCGACTTCGTCGAGATGAAAGATGTGGTGACATGGCAACTCGCGAACACAGTCGCCCTTGGCAAACTCGGAAAGGCAGATTGCACACTCGCCCTGTGTCTCGCACCATGGTATTAGAAGAGGTCGGTCGTGAGAACCGGAGGGTCTTGACGCGCTCTGGTCAGCTGCCTCGATGTCGAGTGTGGGAAGAGAGGAGGGATCTGGGTGGGGGATGGAGCCTTGGTGCTTTTCCCAAGCAGTGCCAGTCCAAACTCTCCAAGGGAGAGCCTTGACGAGATGCTCTGGAGCGCGGTCGCGCTGGGCTGCACGTGCCATGCGGACGCGATGAATGAGGAGGGTGACGAAGGTGAGACAGGAGGGAAGGATTAGAATGACGATGAAGGTCAATATAGGGCTAGATCGGATTGAGAAATGCGATGGACGGTGAGAGTGGAGACTTACGAGTACCATTCCCAAGTAGAATACTGAGTTGTGATGAGAAGGGAGAGGGTTTTCAAGCCCGCATGGCGGGTGGTGGAAGAATCGATTAAGAGCATGAGGTCGTAGTAGTCTGAATAGGTGATGTAGGTAGATGCGGTGGTGATGTCGGAAGCATCGCCTGGGAGAGAGTGTCAAGGGGTATTCTGGGGTGGATGAATGAGGGCAGAGGACCTTTACTGTACATATTGATGAGGGAATCGGGGAGACCGGTGAGCTCGGGGTCTTGACCGCCTACGACGACGGCCCTTGCACCGAGACGTTGAGCTTCTCTGACCTGATCTGAAGGTTCAAGGGGGAATCAGGTGAGAGAAAAGAGGACCTTCCTTTTCGGTAAAAGGACAGTCGCCGCGCTGTACGAGGGCGATCCAGGGCTCCTTTGGATCTGGACGATGGGGACCAATGTGGCAGAGGGGGGGACAGGCCGAGTTCGAGGCGTTGGGGGCGTGGAGGGGGGAACAGGGCGAGGTGAAGGAGGAGACAGGGAGGACGTAGCCGAGGAGGGGATCGTCGAGTTCAGGGCCAAATGCGGCCGGACGAGAGTGGAAGGTGAGCGGGGGGGAGCGATCGACGACGGAGACGGAGCTCTCTGGGCCCCATACCCAGCCCCAGAGCCAGGAGCCGTCTGGGGAGGTGGGCGAGAACTGGTGGAGGAAGAACAGCGAGCTCGAGTGGGCCGAGGAGGAGTGGAGGAGGAGAAATAGAAGAAGGATGAGAAAGCGGGTCATAGCGGTTGCGGTCAGAGTCGAGTCGCGGGAGTTGCCGTTCACGTCGGCCGGTGTTCGCTTCCACCATGTACCGCGCCGTGCCCGCCCTCCTCGGCCTCTGCGCCGCCGTGCACGCCCAGTCCGCCGCCGTCGACGCCTACATCGCCACCGAGTCCCCCGTCGCAAAGGCAGGCGTCCTCGCCAACATCGGCCCGTCCGGCTCCCTGTCCTCCGGTGCATACGTAAGCCCCCGCTCTCCGCATCTCCTCCCGCTGAACGGTACCAGCCCGGTGTCGTCGTCGCCAGTCCGAGCACCTCCAACCCGGACTACCTCTACACCTGGGTCCGCGATGCCTCCCTCGTCTTCAAGACCCTCGTCGACCAGTACACCCTCGGCGAGGACTCCTCCCTCGCGCCCCTCATCGACATGTTCGTGCAGGCAGAGGCAGACATACAGTGGGTCACCAACCCCAGCGGCTCCCTCTCTACCGGCGGCCTCGGCGAGCCCAAGTTTTACATCAACGAAACCGCGTTCACCGGCGCCTGGGGCCGTCCCCAGCGTGACGGCCCTGCTCTCCGGTCTACCGCCATCATCACCTACGCCAACTGGCTCGTTGCGAACGGCAACACCTCCTACGCCACAGACACTCTCTGGCCCGTCATCCAGCTCGACCTCGACTATGTCGCCACCAATTGGAACCAGTCCACCTTTGACCTCTGGGAAGAGATCGACTCTTCCTCCTTCTTTACCACTGCCGTGCAACACCGTGCTCTCCGCCAGGGGGCAGCCTTGGCCACCGCCATTGGCCAGACACCCTCCGCGTCTCAGTACACAACTCAGGCAGACGATGTCCTCTGTTTCCTCCAGGCAAGTCTTTCCCCTTTCCCTTCACTCCGCCATTCCGACCAACCATAGTCGTATTGGACTCCCTCTCCCGGTTTCATGACCGCCAACACCGGAGGTAGTCGCTCCGGCATCGACGCAAACACCGTCCTGGCTTCCGTGCACACCTTTGACGTCAACGCAGGCTGCGACTCAACCACTTTCCAGCCCTGCTCCGACATTGCGCTCTCCAACCTAAAGACCTATGTCGATTCGTTCCGCTACATCTATGCCATCAACTCTGGCATTCCTGCCAACACTGCCATTGCGACCGGTCGATACCCCGAGGACATCTATCAAGGCGGGAACGTGAGTAGTCCGCCCGTCTTGCAACTTGTGGTCTCACATGATACTCCAGCCATGGTATCTGACCACGTTCGCCGTCGCAGAGCAACTCTACGACGCACTCATCGTTTGGAACAAGCTTGGCTCTCTTACGGTCACCTCCACCTCCCTCGGCTTCTTCCAGCAATTCGACACCTCGCTCACCACTAGTACTTATACCTCTTCCTCGTCCACCTTTACCTCCCTCACGAGTGCCATCAAGACTTTTGCAGACGCCTTCATAGCCATTGACGCACAGTACACCCCCTCCGATGGTGCACTCTCGGAGCAATTCAGCAGGGACAACGGCACCCAGCTCAGCGCCATAGACCTTACCTGGAGCTACGCATCTGCGTTGACAGCCTTTGCGGCTCGCGCAGGACAGACCTCGGCGAGCTGGGGTGCACAGGGTTTGACCATCGCGAGCTCATGCTTGACGAGCAACGCCCCGACAGTCTCAGTCGAGTTCAACGTCAATGCAACCACCGTCCTGGGAGGTGCGTGATCGGCACTTGTACGTATCCAAGCTCACAGCATTGTAGAGAACATATACCTCACTGGCTCAGTCAGCGCCCTCGCAAACTGGGGTACTTCCAACCCCATCCTCTTGTCCTCTGTCAACTACCCGATCTGGAGCAGTACGTTGTACCCCCGTTTTGTTCAGGACCCTTGACTTATGAACGCCGCGATGCTGTCACCAGCAACGGTGAATCTGCCTGCAGATACTGCGATCCAGTACAAGTACATCAGAATTGACAACGGCCAAGTGACGTGGGAGTCGGATCCCAACAACGCAGTCACGACGGGGGCGTCTGGTGCCCAAACCTTGAATGATGTGTGGCGTTGAGCGTTGTTCGGGAGGGATTAGAAGATCCGGCGTGATCTATCTATACTTGATGCTCGGTTTCTTGGGAGTGCCCCGATCTTGTCGTGAATGAACAAGGGAAATTGGTCCCGGATATAAAAAATACCAAGGGAAATTACATCGAAAAATGGAAAAGCAGTATGCAAAAAAAAAAAGAATCGTCGTCATGAATATCATTCTTGCCCTTCATCTGCACCACGTTTAGTGCCCCTCGGAATCAAACACGGTCTGATGGCCTTGCGACGGTATATGTTGGTCGATGGTACTCGGGTAATACGCAGCGTCAGGGACCCCCGTCTCGTCTAGACCCTCGGCAGCTTCAATGATCTCATACAGTCTCGAGGCCACTTCAGGCGGGGGAACCCGCCCTCCCAGAATATCCCGCGCCGGCACAGGAGAACCATAGAAATCACGATTCGCATCCTTGCGCTCGATCAAGACAGTACCCTCGAGAGAAACGCCCGCAAAGAGACCTAGCACGAATCCAATCAGCATCCATGCCCGAAAACGAACACACATCCCACCGACCTTTACTCTTGGAATACGAAAACATGCTCGCGGGATGTGCCAAGCTCGCCTGGACGCTGCCACCGGTCCCGATAGGCCCTGCCGCGGCACTGACGTTACCCCCAATCGTCACGTTGCCGCCAATGGAGAACGCGCGGACGGCGTCTTCAGAGTTGAGGACGATGACAAAGTCGGTGATGTCCGCGCCGATTTGGAGGCCCCATCCGAGACCACCTGTGGCGATGCATGAGGGCGCGGACCAAGAGCCGTCTGGGAGACGGGCGATGACGAGGCCAGAGCCAGCTTTTCCAGAGAACACGAAACCGGCTTTGATCACTTGGAAGACGGCGAGACCTGGGGTGGGGTGAGGGTGCAAAGGTGAAGCGTGAGTGTGGATGGAAGGAGGGCGTCGGACGTACCTCGTGCATGCTGTAGAACCGCCTTGGGGATGGAGTTGAGTGCAGACTCGGGTTGATTAGGATCGGCTGTATGAGATACGGAACGCAATGAGGTCAGACGGGTCTCAGATAAAGTCGAGAGACTGACCGAGGAAACTTGCGAGAATCTTGGCTGCTTTCTCTGCCTCGCCGGGGAGGGTGAAGCCCTGCACGAAATCGCGCGAGCCAGTGGCAACACGCGAAGAGCCCTCTTTGACGAGCGCAGTGGCCTGGATGCCTGCTCGCTGGGCTCCCCGCTTGAACTTGTCAAGCATAGACATCGTCGCGTTCAGCTGGAGTACGTTGCAGCGAATTGGCGCTTAGTATGCGTGTTACATAATCGCGATGCGTAGTTACACAGCTTTATCACGTCCGCCCGCCCATACTTTCCGTTGGTACGCGAGTAATATAGGAACGAGATCAAACAGTCCAAATTCCGGCCAATACGTCTCCACCATGTGGATTTGCGTGTCTTCACAGCACTGCGGTAAGTGGTTGTGAGGACATCTCAGGGCTAACTCGCCAACAACTCACCTGCCAAGTCAAGAACCCACTTAACCGTTTTACCCCACTTGTGCGTACAAAGATGTCAAGTGGGGGACTACCTGCAAGGGAAGTGGATAGATGGGATGTGATGGAGTCTTCGGTAATCGTGCTGAGCGGCGTTCACCGAGAGTCAGAGGTTGATTGAAGAATGGGCAAGTGTCTCTCGGTACTCACCTGCCGTCTGAATCGCCGCTGTCGACGGCTTCTTGAATGACACCTTCGACAGCCGTCGTGATCTCGTCTTGCGACGCGTAGGGTGCACAAACATTGAGAATAGCACTGTCATGTCTACCATAGGAACGACTGGTGGGAACACGAGGGAAACACACGTACGTGTTATTGTGCCGGGTCATCTTCTCTGCCTTTTCTATGGCTACTTGCACGCTCGGAGGAAGGAGCTCCCGTCTCCCCAGCACGTTCAAGCGTACACCATGTCTATCGAGGATCTCACTTTGCCACGAAAGCATGAACGAAACCCGCCGAATAAGAACAAGACACAGACGCACCCACGCTGCGCCATTTCGAGAAGCCTCTCCTCGGCGAGTTTCATGATCGTGTCCACCTCCTCCTTGGGTCGCTTAAAGTTCTCGATTGCAAACGCATACACGGTCACGCAATGTATACGTAGGCGTAAGCAGAGCTCTAGGACCTAGATACGGGGATACGTGAGAGCGTGAGCGGCCTCGGTTTGCAACAGGTACACACCCAAAGCAGATTCTTGAATCCATCTGGATGGCCTTCTCTCCCCTCCTTCCCTAACCTCCTGGCATACCTTCTGTTGCCATCCATTTCAAACGAGATGTGCCTCGGTATGGGTCCGGTGGCGAGGATATCGAGTAACAGATACATGAGCCATGTTTTGATGTATGCGATTGGCGAGCGGATGAATGCGAGGAGGCCCGCTGGGAGTAAGAAAGCCATGTCACGGTGAAGAGGCACAGCCACATTTTACAGACAGTTACCGTATCCGGGTCGCTTCACGTTGTAAGCCGCGACGATGACCACCAACGGCGACGAAGAGCGTCCACTGCTACAGGACGAAGAGGTCCATGTCCAGCCAACTACGCCCAGAGAATATTCAACCTGGAAGATATTGGCCTCCCTCTCCGCCCTCGTCCTCCTCTTCGTCGGCGGAGCTGCATACTTGAGTGCACGAACGTCCCAGCAGCCAACAAGAGACACCGCGCGGTTCTCTAACGGGACACACGAGTTCAAGAGGACCGTCATTCTCATTTCCATCGATGGTCTCAGGCAGGTCACTCGTTGTAGCCACTCCTTCACTTCCTGATTCCCATGCCAGCGCGAGTTATCTCGACCGTGGTTTGACCCCCCATTTACTGGATATCAGTAAACAGGGATTGAGAGCAAAATATATGCAGCCCATTTTTCCGGTCAGTTCATTCTCTTATATCCTTTGCCCATTACTGAGTTACCTTACCAGACGTTGACTTTCCCGTGAGTCTCCCGTTCGACACCAAGTCCCCACACAACTGATGATTTGACGTCTAGGAACCACTGGGCTTTAATGTACGCTTTCTCTACCCATCTGTTCTCCGTTGTCTGATGTCAACTCTACAGGACTGGTTTGTTTGCCGAATCGCACGGCATAATCGCCAACGTGCGTCCAACTATTACTTGTTTCTTGGCAGTAATTCCCAATACCACGTTATAGGACTTCTATGACCCTGCGACGAACACAGAGTTCTGGTATAACCGTGCCGAATCCATGTTCCTGTCCCAATGGTGGCTCGGCGAACCGGTAAGTTGTGTCGCTCTGTACAGGTAACTTTGTTTGCGAACCCGGTGAATAGATATGGGAGACGGCTGAACGTGCGGGTCTTGTCACCGCGAATCAAATGTGGTGCGTTTCTATCTGTGTATGCTCTCGCATCTGTATGCACGACCCTTGCACGCAATAGGCCAGGCCCAGCCACCACACGCTCCGGAGTCTCTCCAACATATTTTGTTCCTTGGCGCGATAAGGTTCCCCTTCAGGAAAAGTTAGACCAGATACTGGAGTGGGTGGACATTGGGGATATAGAGAAGAGACCAGAGCTCATTCTGAGTGGGTGATCTTGGTCGTGGAACACAGCGGTTGCTGATCGGTGGATAGCATACGAACCATCATTGGATCAAGCCGGACATGCAACTGGGCCTATGTCTGCCCTTGTGAACGTGAGTCCATCGGCGATGTTCATACCTCCACTACATGTTGTGTCTCAACAGGAAACACTTGCGAATGTCGACGTTTTCGCTCGTGATCTTCATAATTCGCTCCTCTCACGCAACCTTTCTCAAATAGTCGATGTGATCTTTGTCAGTGACCACGGAATGGGCGATACCAGCGAGGTCGAGTGGATTTACCTAGACGAAGATGACATACTTGGTACGTTTCTTCCTCTTCCAAGAAAATATGTTTTTTCCTGACCTTCGATGACTGGTTAATTCTTTAACCGCACAGGCGAAACATGGAACAATGTCACGCACCGTGACGGATGGCCTTCCTTTGGACTTCGCTTCTCGGAAGAAACTGACGAACGAGTTGTCTTGGAGAAGCTCATTCGTGCTTCCAACGAACCACAATTCAGTGGCAAGTTCCATGTGTATGCGACGGATTCGTATGCTGGTGGTAGGCACCTGCGCCATGATCCTTCAGACCTAAAAGATATTAACTATTTCCGTATAGGCGACGTTGAGGAAGCGATGGCCATACCTCCACGCTACCACTTTTCCGCAATCGAGCGCATCGCCCCTATTTGGGTTGTGCCAAAGCTGGGGTACGCCCTGACAAGCAAGAACTTGGGTGAAGATGGGATGAGCATTGGTGTAAGCTGCCCTCTTCGACACCGATCCGTGCGTTGATCTTACTTGCTCAACACAGAACCATGGCTACGACAACGAGGAACCTTCCATGCGAGCGATATTCGTCGCTCACGGTCCATTCTCACATGGTGCCAAGCTCTTCGCAGCCGATTCCCAACCTTCTGCTTGGCACTCTGTGACTGACGGCACCTATATCATACCTGGCTTCGCAAATGTCGAGCTTTATAACCTCGTCATGCGATTACTTGATATCGAGGCATGGGCTGCGCCAACCAACGGGACGGCTGGCTTTTGGAACAAGTATGTTGATCTGTGATGCACGGTAGATGGAACCAGAATGTAGAACATAGACCATCTAGCACGCAGAGCTAATGTTTCGCTTAAATTCTCACTAAATTATAGGTGAAAGCATGTGAATAGTCAATTTTCGTCATCTATTCCTTATTTACCCTCAAAGAATTTCCTCAGTGTATCTGCCAAGACTCTTGGTAATGTCTCCACATCTCGGAGTGGTTGCACAATACATTTCCAGGGAGGCTATCAAGGGTACCCATGCACAATTCTTGTCTGCATTGGATCTGTCTGTCCCAGAAGCTTTGTATCTTATAACAATTGGTTGTGCAGTGGTCAACATCAGGAAATTCACACTTTGCTCTCCTATAAGGGATAATCCATGGAATATAATGGAACAATATGTAATGGAACAATAAGCAGTATAAGCAGAAAGGACTAACCACAGTAAATATCAGTCAGCTATCCAATGGTGTAACATGCTCTTATTGTTACGGACATCTGGGACCCCCTGCCTTTTTCCTCACCTCCACCTTCCTCCCTCTCCCCATTCCACGAGTCCCAAGCTCTATGGGACATGATCTCCAATGACGAGGGGATCTCACCCGAGATCTGGGAACAG
>JBBPLK010000138.1:11906-47231 GCA_038089735.1 Exsudoporus frostii
GAGAGCAATGAGCTTAACCCTAAACGATCTACATAGAAACATACGAGACAATAAGGGGGCTAAACGCAATCTGTGGTGAGGACGTCAGCGTCGATTCAGTCAATCCATGGCCTTGCAATCACGTACGGTATCTGCGAGTCGTCAGAATAGGTGACCTCGATCATTTATTTCAAAGTACTCACAAAACGTCGAATACAAGACTAGATCATATCTAGAAGGTTAGCAGGTAAGAAACGGTCGGATGATAAACGCACAAATCATGACAATGACTGCGTAACCGGCATTTATATCATGATAAGTAGAGTCTACGGCAAAGCAAATAGTCTGCAGAGTCCAGAAGAGAAGCATTCCTATAGTCAAGACAATCAGCGACACGACCATCACGACCTGTCGACGCATTCTACATACCGGATATAGCCGTCAGGAAAAGGGGGCGCCGTCCAACCTTATCACACAGTGCACTTCCAGTGAGAGCACATATCAAACTCCAAATGTTGAGGATACCGTTCTGGCGTGCAAGCAGCATGAAGTGAAAGACATGGTGAGTGTGATATGATACTTACAACGAGAAGCTGCGTAGTAGGAGATGTAACTGAGAGACGTTAACCGTGTGCTAATTGTGAAGACATGCCACGTACTCCCGATGGCGTCAAATACCTTGTTCAAGTCTGGGGTAAAACCATTATTTCCGGGATCCAGTACTTCACGGAGTACTGAATACATACAATACGATCTGAGTAAGAAAATCAATGGCTTGACAACGGAGGAACGTGAATGCAACTCACGTCAGACCATTCCCAGACCATTGAGAGAAGAACGCAAGCGCAGTGATAATGCGCATTCGTCTTCTGTTTCCCACCGCCTTGAACAAGCTGGTCCATCCCACATTAGCGGATACTTCACGATCAAACCTGATGGCTTCTCTAATTTCCTCGAACTCGTATTCGACCAGGGGGTCTTTGCTGATGATACAGAAACCATCAACCTCTACGAGTAGCAAGCGCGGAGCAAGGAAACGACTCAACTCGTTGCCGTTCGCATGGTAGTATGCCAGGGTCCTGAGTGCTTCTGCTTCGCTGGGAGGCGATGAATACGAGTGAACGAAATCTCCAAAACGCCTGCGTTCCTCACCGGCCTTTGCTCACGAGCCAACGAGGTGATTCTGGCACGAACCAAACGAGGCAAATCTGTATGACGGAAGGAAGACCTTGGAGAGCAGACGGGATCCTCCATGCCCAACTGTTGGGTACGTGGAACGTTCCATAAGTCTGAAGAACTAGAGATCAGTCTGGTACCCATCATTCTGACGGCGGCTTACCGTCCACGCAGCACTATCGATCCACGATACGGAGTGAGGATAGATGATGAGTTGGACTTCAGATATCTTACATGATACTTCCGAGCATCCTAGTTCGAGGGTCGTGAAGTCACCAGTTCACGCACGTATCAGAAAATGTACAAACCAGAGACTGTTATACGTCGAGGTCAAAACACCACGGTGAGAAGGGTATGCAAGCTCCGTGACGAGCAAGGGGGCAGCGCTCGCAGCGAACGTCAACCCAAACCCGATCATGAATCTGGGCCGCAGACTGAGATTGTGCCAGATAAGTAATAAAATTCGTGATCTTCACCTTGCACCAATAAACATCTGAACCGACTGACTGGCAGTTTGGATAACTGTAGCGCCTATCATCACTGCCGCACCAAACAACACAGAGAATCGTCGCCCGAGGCCATCAGTCATGTACGGAGAGAAGGGATACGCCGCGAGCGATCCAATATTCTAGGAACTGTATCGAACAGAGATGACAAAAAGTGTTTGTCTTGCTCACTTGGATGGCGCCGAGGAGTCCCAACTTCGTAATTTCCTTATGAGATCGGGCTCACCACCGAACAGAGAACAGCTTACCTTTGGACCAGACGGGTAGTTGAAAGCAGTCTCCCATTGCGTCAAGGACTGCAGGCCATCTGATCGAATCTTGCGTCAACTACTCCCCATCTTGAATGCAAGAAATGTGTACGGACTCATCATACTCCCTGTTCCAGTTATATATTATCTCATAATTGGTATACACATGACGACGTACCATCGAAGCCGTTGGTCGAAGAAGTGATCAAGCTAAGTTTAAATGAATAACTGCTGCTTTCATATGGGTGGTCAAATAACACACAGGATGCATATCCAGAAATTTAGTAGCAAAATTCCTGTCAAGCTGATAAGCATCCCAAGCAAAATACAGAGTGATATGGCCACTCGCTCGTATTCTTCCACCATGGCTTGGAATTGTCGAGGAGATGGGCATAAGCTGGGATGTTGACGTTCGTTGGACCAGCTCCAGCGCCCATGGCTTTCGTCAATGGGAGGAATAGAACAACCCATCCATTGGGACAAAACTCCCCAGCTATAGGTTACTGAATAGGTCATGCCTCCGGAGAAATTTGCAGTCAAAACTTGTATCAGGTGAATGGTCGCAATTAGCTTTCCCGCATAAGGGGTCGCTGAGCGATCATCGCTCTCGAGTCTCGGGGTTTGTGCGGCATGTCAGCCTCGTCCCTTCCTCTTCTTCCTCCTTCTTTTCACCGACGGACTTCCGCGGAACCTTGGCTCGTCAAACGACAAGTGTCACAACCTGCGCGGATAGGGACTTGGTACATTTACCACTTGAATCGGCTCTTTGTCTCGGAGAGACCCGAGGAATCACGAAGGTAGACGTTTGCATCTCGGATGTTGAGCGAGATGTGGCACCTGCTAATTTAACCATAGATTCGGAGAAACCAAGATACGTGATCAACATGAGCGTTTCTGTCAAGAAGCGACCCGTACATGAATTGTCCGATAACGAATCAGGTGTTCCGTTAAGGCAATAATTCTTGTCAGGCGGTACAGACGGGTTTAGAAATGAAACAACTTGAAGCTGCCCTACCTCGGCATCTGGCTGGTGTGGGGGAGCAACCAAGAGGGAATATCCCCTTTCGGTAAACCAGACAGACTCGTGTGAAGACCTTGGAGTCCTAGGGCCATGGCAGATTGAGCATCACTTTGATCCTGAGAATTGATTCGTTCCCCGAACTCAAGATGACTGCGGTTTGTCTGGAGAAGGGGGAAAATGATTGGTTGCTGGCGGATGAGTATCAGTCAATGTATCAAGCCAAAGTGTTGCATGTCCACAATTGGCGACTCTGAGATAACTAGGGCAAAAGAAGGATGGAAAGAATGATGTGGTACCTTCTTCAAATCAGCTGGAGCATCACGCGCGCTACCGGTTTTGAACTTAGCCGACACGGATGCCACTGGTGGCTGAGGTTAAAATTACAGTTGGACAAGGCTGCGGGAGATATCATTACAAGAATGTCAAGAAACCACAGTGGGAGGGAAATGATCCGCAAACAACTTCAGTCATTCCACCATTCAATGACACTAGGTGCAAGAAACAATTTTATCATTGAAAAAATGTTGAGAAAATTGATCATGGAAGGCATAATTATATTAAAATGACCCTAACAGGAAAATTATAATATCATTGTATTGGAAATGTATCTTCGATCTGAAAAATATTGTATTCTGACTACCATTGTATAATTTTGTATTCTAGTTTTCCTGTTAGGGTCATTTTGATATAATTATGCCTTTTATGATCATTTTTCTCAGCATTTTTTCGATGATAAAATTGTCTCTTGCACCTAGTGTGATGCGATCAAGTCCAACCTCGATGAGATGTATTTTCTGACGTAATCAATATGTAACGGCTTTCGGCAAGTACCGTTTAGGCTGGTTGTTCAACGTTGCAACCCTGACAGGCCATCCGCAGTGCAGGAGAACCAGAACGTGGTAATTGGACCCTATCAGAAGCAAAAGTAGGCCCTGATTCGATCCATGTTCATCATCCTTCAACAACAGGACCATCGGACCGGCTCTGGGGCAGGAACGCTCGCCGAAATCGAAATCGTAGCCCACTCAGTAAAAGTGGTCACACAGTTGAAAAAAAAGTTATTGTACATTGCTTAAGGAGAAGAAAAAAAATGCAACTAAAAAAGGTGCTTATACTAAGAGTCTCTTCGTCCACCGTTTTCCTCTCCGAGAAAGAGGATACGCAGGTCATTCGGGACACCTCAAACGTTAGGAGCGATCTCAGATTCTGATCTGGTCTCTTTCTCCATGACTTCGTCGGCAGAGGTCGCGAGACCGGCCTGGCTGGCAGCATTGTCCGCAATGCGCTCCAGACCTTCATCACCATCGAACATACTGCGAAAAAGTCAGCTCATGCTGACAGCCAAAAGAGATTGAGAGACACGCACGCGGCGGTTTCCTCCAAGGAACGCTGAGAAAAGAAAAGAAAATTAGACCGGCCACTCCCAGAGGGTGGCAGCAACTTACTTTCTTGGTCTCGATAATAAAGACGTAGCAGAACACAAACTCAACGCATAGCCAGAAGAGGTAGATCAACTGCAGAAAATGGGAGTCGTCAACATGACACACGCCCAGAGTCGATGTTGGAGCCTCACATAGTACTTCCATTGCATACTAGTGGTGAAAAATTGTTTAGCGACACCACATAATAAAACGCACATATTTAGCTTACACTTCGAGAGCGATAGGATTCACGTATCTAGGGAATAGGTAAGAGATTGTGACCATCGAACGACAAATTACTAACTGGTTGAAAATCAGAGACAGTGAGACCATGAAATTAAACACCATGAAGCCCTTCGCTCGAATGGGATATGGCAGAATTTCCACAGTATAGCTGAGGGGAGATCATTGTATCAATGATGCTGACATGAACAATGTAGTGACTCACGATACAATGAGAGGCGTAAAGGCCAGCTAAACAAGTAGTACCTATTAATGAACCGTCGATGAAAAATTGAAAGCACGAACATCATCTGTAGGACAGGTTCAGCTGCAGCGTAAGAGAACAATATAAAATTCACTCACAAAATCCGTAGTAAAGGACTGTGTCACTAAGGTAAGTGCACGAATCAATGATGCTGGAGAATATTGTACTCACAGATGAACACGATGACAGCATGGCCAGCTGAAATGCTACCCGTTTGCTGATCGATGGCGAAACAAATCGTCTGGGCTGTCCAAAAGACGATCATACCTTCAAAAAAATTGGATCATCCTGTTCATGACGAATCAGACAACGACTCACCGACACAGGACGTGAGGAAGAGTGGGCGTCTGCCTGCACGATCACAGCAGAAGCCAGCACAGATTGCAACGATGAAGTTGTAAATGTTAAGGAGACCATTCTGCGGACCCAATGAAAAGAACCGTCGAACGAAACCACTGTGAACTCACGATCAATAGCTGAGTGGTTGGGTCAGTAACTGGGTTCTTCGTCAATACGACTGCCACAATTGAATATAAACGACTTACTTCCAATGGCAATGAACACCTTGTTCAAGTCTAGTATGAATGCTCAGCACCAATCATCTTATCATGAATCAGGCTCTCCACATACAGTAAGACCTAAGATTGGAACACAGAATTTCGTCATATGATCATTGACTCCGAAGTGAAAAAGATGACTTACACGAGACCATTCCCAGACCACTGCGAGAAAAACGCAAGCGCTACGATAATGCGCATACGCTTCCTGTTTCCGGGGTTCTTGTACAAGCTGAGCCATCCCACATTGGCAGCGACTCCACGATCAAAGGCAATCGCAGCCTTGATTTCCGCGAATTCGTACTCCACGAGGGGGTCGTGCCTGAAAGGATTAAACGTGTGTGAGGGAAGAACGGATAGACCTCGGACAAGCCACGGGGGCGATCTAAAATTTGGTGTAAGACTTACTCATTGCCGTTCGCATGGTAATATGCTAGTATCTTCAATGCACGTTCCTCCCTAATCGAGAGATTGAGCAAAACGGAGTTGTACATACAGCCAGATAAAGTCAAACAACGCACTTTCCCTGGCTCACAAGCCAACGCGGAGACTCTGGGACAAACCATATCAAGACAACCTGGATGACAGAGGGGAGAGCCTGTAGCGCAGAGGGGACCCTCCAAGCCCAACTCGACTTAATTGTGAATGTCCCAAAAGTCTTCAAAGCAAACTGTGTGAAATGGGGAACATCAACTGTTTAGAAAACACATACGGTCCAAGCAGCACTGGTTACAATCAAGAAAGAGATGAGTCTACGAGCCATAAAGTGGGATTTGTCCCCTTACATGATACTCCCGAGATACCTAGAATAATTGGAATCAGTAATGCTGACTTCATACAAGTACCCGAAACCTGTACGAACCAAAGAGTGTTGTACATCGATGTAGCTTGACCACGGTGAGAAGGATAGGCCACCTCAGTGACGAGTAGTGGAGCAGACGATGCAGCAAAAGTCAAACCGAACCCAATCAAGAACCTGGCAAGAGAATGAGGACAAAGACGGCGAACAAGTGTGTCACGAATCGCTTACCGAGCACCGATGAACATCTGCACTGACTGACTTGCTGTTTGAATGGCTGTTGCACCGATCATCAAACTTGCACCGAAGATAATGGAGAATTTCCGTCCGAGGTTGTCCGCCATGTACGGCGCAAATGGGTATGCGCACAACGCCCCGATGTTCTTTGAAGACGAAGCTCAGCAACTTTCCACCTCCCAAAAATGGAGGTGACTGACTTGAATGGCATTGAGCAAACCCAGCTAAGCTTACGATGAATACACGTTCCGTGCTGTGGTAATCAAGACTGCTAACCTTTGCACCGGTGGGGGTACCAAACGCAGCGTTCCATTGAGTCAACGTTTGTAAGCCGTCTTCAAACCATCAAATTTACGGTCGGCCCTGCTAGTAGTTCATACACTTACTCATCATACTTCCATCATAACCATTAGTAGAGGACGTTATCAACCTGTCAGAAGGTTAGATACTGCTTCACTATTGTCCGTTTCATACTCACATGATAGCGATCCAGAAGTTAAGGAGCAAAAGACCTGTAAGGAATGTCAGGCACGGACCTCAGCCGTATGCGACCTAACGACGTACGCGTGTTCTTGTACCATGGCCGGGGGTCAAGGAGGTGGGCGTAGGCCGCGGTGCCTTCGGCGACTACAGCAGGACCAGCGCCCATAATTCAAATCAAACGAGATAGAGGTACTGGGAACTGCAAAGCGCGGGCACAATCAACCATCTGTTATAAGAAGCGGCTCTCTTATGCGAACCTCTTTGAAGATGGCAGTGCACGGGCTGCACAGATGTTTTTCCGAGCGGGATGAGAATCAGGTACGGCAAGGAACGTGCAAAGAAATGCGCGACAATAAAGGACAGACAAAAGCCGAGATGGGCTTCGGAGCCAGGAAAAAGGCCAGCGAGCAAGGAGATGGTTGCGTCGAAGAAAGAACCAACTTTGTATTGACTTACAGAGGGTTTCACGTAACACAACGTGAACTGTGACCCTATCAAATCCTTACCGACAACTTACAAGTGTCGCGGCAGTATAAGTACCCAAGTACCTAAGAGCAAAAAGCAACGTAATTAGAGGGCCAGATACTTCATCCTGATCCTCAAACGAGTAACATGTATGATGGAACGTACACATTTGTTAACACCACGGATCAGTTTCGCAGGGGCGTGGTCCCGCCGATGTTTCTCCCGGGGTTGGTAGTCTGGTGACTAGCCCATCTACGAAGCAATCGACGGGATGGGCCGGTCACCAGACTACTTGGTACCACAACCCCATCATGCATAACTTGAGCTGGGTACATATGCCCATGCGCCCCTCCGGCGACGTATCCCCATCGTGCTATTCGGCTATCCGGACCAAAAATACACACTCCACCTGGAGGGAATATTGGAGATTACTCAGCGAATAATGTACATGATGACCGGAACCGCATCATAGAACGTCGCAACCTGGGGCCCCACTTGGGGAATCGGACAAATAGTTTGGACCTTCCTACCTGATTCGACTAGTAATCGTCACTTGTGATGGAGATCACGATTCTGCAGAGGGTTCTCCGAACGGATCCGCATATGTCGACCCGGTTTCCGAGGGATTACGAGAAGATTACGGGGGCTATTGGACGGAAATCCGACGGAACATGGCCTGCATACTTAGCCCAATGAAGTGTTAATATTCTGCAACACATCTATGTAAAATTCATACATACACTGAATCATATATTGCTTGAATGTGCAACACCACCTCGCGGATGACGGCCGAACTTTCGGGACACGATAACCGCTGTGTGGCAACAGTCGCGGCCAACATGACGCAGTATGCTCCACGAATTAGTCTCCAGGTAAACCGGAGTCCACGTAAAGCTGGGGATATCTGCCCTGTAGGATTGTGAAGATGGAACTAAACGTCGGAGATGGCATTGGCAACGAGTCAAACTTAGACTTTAATTACGTAATATCATCACGGGGGATAGCATGTGACTTGTCTTGGAGAGCGCCGGACTCTCGGTACTACGACGGAGGACGCTCCACAGCTGGCGCTTGCTCGCCATCTTTCATTCCAACTTTCGATGAATAAATCGCATCACCACGCTCCAGCATAGCCAATGCAGGGCCACTCAGTACCTCGGATTCTCCAAGGAATTGCTAGAGCCAAGGAACTACGACGTGGAAAATGCGTTTCTCTTTCAAATACTTTCACCATGTTCAGTATTGAGTGGAGAGCAGAGCGCACAGCTACCCACCGATCGGCATCGCGGTGGTGGTTAGAGGATTAGTCTGGTGCGTCATAACTCTTATAGTGAACACCCCTTGAGCTCATTCATTCTCTACTCATTCCTTTGCGTATGTGCCCTTGGTTCGTGCAAGTCGTATGCGCTGCATGATAAATGGAGTGAAGAATCAAACGGTAGGAGCATCCTTGAAATCACTCGCTCCATTCTATAATTTTGGTTAGACCCGCAATGCCAATTATACACGCGCACACCTCATGGAACATCCGGCGCAATCATATTCGTCCTCAAATATCTAGAATGACCAAGGAATGGCATATGTCTTCCCTTTGGAATTTGACATAGTCACAGTGATCATCAAATTCTGGCATGGTTCCTCAGATCTACTGATCCAAAGTGTGCCCATGGAGCGCTGATGTGGAACTTGTGGCAGTTTCGGGCTTGCATTTCGCCTCAACTTAATAGTCCGAACTGGCGTGTCCTACGTCTCTGATCCAGGACAGCCGCACTGCTTCCATACTGCGCGCGAATTCACCATGAATGGGAATACGACATACAACCTCCAGGGACAGTGCCACCGACCTGCCGTTGGCGGTAATCATTGTTGCCTCGTGTTCTTATTGTCAAATCTGTCTGACGGAACCTCCATGAAACATTCCCATAACCCGGTCACTGCCTGAGATCACATCATCACCGCCGTGGGCAGGTATGAGGCACGGGTTTCATCTAATCGTAGTACACGTGTACCGACCCATTTTGGTGGTTTAGCCTCGCAATTCGTCGCCAGGGTTCATCTGGCGGCAACTCACGCGATTGAGACCGACTCGTTATTGGCGGCGATTTTGTGACGATGGAACGGAACGATACAGCATGGTTCTCTACAGCTGGCCGTTTCATTTGTAGCGGGGACCGAGAGGATCAGGATCACACGGGAGCGCCATGGCTTTGTTTGGCGACGCAGCAGGCCGTTGAGCCAGCCAATTATGGGTTGTGTTTGTCAGCAATTCCCACATGCTGACACCCAAGTAGTCAATTTTACCTCCGACTTTGCGCTCCATGGTCAGTTGGCCTCGTGTGGTCCCAAGCTCTCCTTCCCGAGCCAACTAGGGTTTTCGCTTCTGACCATCCCCTCCGTCGTCAAGATGCCCCCCCCTCCGCCCCCGCCTCCCCCGCCCCCGCCCATGTGCTTCCCCTTCTCGAACAGGGCCAGGTTTAGAGAAGCGAGCCCGCTCGTCCGCTCAGACTCGGAAAAGTCTGAGGTCGTATCAAATAATTCCGATAATCGCTCCCACCGCTCCCACCGCTCTGAGAGCCACAGTTCCAATCGCTCACGTCAATCTGCCCGTCTCGTACGCTCAGGCTCGTATTCAACGACACGCACTCTATCCGACCCGGATAAGCTCGAGTTTGACTCAGACTCGGAAGCCTATGACGTCCCTGCACTTCCCCAGAATAATTCCAAGCTCTCCCAGCTATCA
Organism: Exsudoporus frostii; assembly: GCA_038089735.1. NCBI lineage: Eukaryota > Fungi > Basidiomycota > Agaricomycetes > Boletales > Boletaceae > Exsudoporus > Exsudoporus frostii. The sequence goes on from JBBPLK010000138.1 coordinate 22,026, forward strand.
CCCAACAGGAGCAAACCAAGCTTGGTCAGGACTGATTCGAAGAAATCTACGAAATGGGGTTATGGATGGGGTGTTGGCAAAGTGAGGGAGAGGGAGCGAGACCTCTTGGAGAGGAGTCCTTCTGTCAGCTCGGAGCGGCCTCCTCCACAATATGATTCCCCTACTCGCACTTCCTCCAGGTCCAGTGGTAGCAAGAGGCCTGCCTTATTCGCGAGCGACTCATCCAGTACCCTCATTGGATCTGCTTTGGAGCGCAAGATGGGCGAAGTGGCATCGATCAAGGATCGTGTGGATACGACCGACAGGCTTGAGCAGGTCCGAAAGCTTATGCTGAAGGATAATCTTGATTACTAGTAAGTAGTCGATTCCATTTGGCCGCCTTTCTCCTTATGCATTCTCCATTTCAGCGTCATTCCTACTGAGGATGCACATCAATCCGAATACGTTGCTGCGAGCGACAAACGCAGAGAATGGATTTCTGGGTGAGTGTACTTGTTGTCCGGCGTTGGTTATCACCGCCTTACGAGGCGCACAGATTCTCTGGAAGTGCTGGCCAAGCCATAGTCTCAAAGACAGCAGCTTATCTTGTCACCGACTCTCGGTATTGGTTGCGAGCACGCGAGGAGTTGGATCCCAACTGGTATCTAATCCCAGCAGGTGCTGTTAATGCACCGAAGGATTGGATGGAATGGCTGGTGGTAAGTGCTTTGTGAAATGGAACCTGATGTGGAACTTGAAGTTGTGTTGTAGGATCGCGTTAGAGACGCCAAGATTGGTATCGATGCTAGGATGATCTCGCATGAAAAGGCGACACAACTCATTGCCAAACTTAACACGAAAGGTTCCAAGTTGGTTTTTCCCCCTCAGAATTTCATCGACCTTAGCTGGAAGGACAAGCCTCTGCGCTCCAAGGATCCGATTTTTGTCCAATCCATAGACTTTACCGGCCGGGAAGCATCATCTAAGCTTGCCGAGGTGCGGCAATGGATTCGGGCACAACCGCCAGCTGTGCCGACATACTCCAAGTCACCGCCGACGGCAGCGCAGATGCATGTTGGAACTCTGATTACTTCACTGTCGAACATCGGTATGTAAACGACCCTGATTTGGTAGCACGCTGACGGTTTTCTATCAGCGTACTTATTGAACTTGCGGGGATCCGATATCCCTTTCAACCCTCTATTCTACGCCTACCTGTTCATTTCTCCCGATAAAGTCATCCTCTTCCTGGATGCAGCCAAGCTCACTGACGATGCCGAAGACTACTTGCGCTCTCTCAGGGTAGAGAGAAGGGAGTACAATGATATCTGGCCATTCCTCCGACGAAGAGAATGGGGCGAAGGCAAACTGCTTCTCTGCCCTGAGACGTCCTACTCGATCTCACTTATGCTCACCCACTTCCGCTACACTATCGTACCTTCGTTGGTTGACAACATGCAGGCTGTCAAGAATGAAGTGGAGTTAGATGGCCTGCGGCGTGCATATCTCCGTGATGGAGCTTCCTACGTGTGTCTTATGAGCTCCTCACCCGTTTCATTGCTTCACACCATCCCCCCAGGTTAAATGGCTTGCCTGGCTGGAGCATAAGATTCAACAGGGCTACGATATCACAGAATGGGAAGCCGCATGGCGTCTCACAGAGTTCAGGAGGCAGAACAAGCATTACTGGGGCCTCGCGTATGAAAATATCTCTGCCAGCGGGCCTAACGCGGGTGAGTGATCCGTTTGGTATGTTCTGTATTTGTTTTGAATATCCTGTGTAGCTCTACCACATTATTCGCCATCTAAGATGAACGCAAGAATGATTGATCGAGAGACGCCTTACTTGAAGTAGGTCTTCAGGCTGCTGACGATGTCTGCGAATACTTAAGAGTCTTATATTACCTCAGCGACTCTGGTGGCCAGTACCGAGATGGTACATGTGACACAACTCGCACTGTTCATTTTGGTCGTCCGTCACAGGACCAATCTGAAGCTTATACCCGCGTGCTGCAAGGACATGTACGTCAACGGCACTTGAGCAATCAAACTCTCCACGTCCCGTACTTATCTTTACCCCAGATCGCCATCGATAGTGCCGTCTTTCCTGAAGGGACTACCGGCCTCCAGTTAGATGTTCTCGCTCGCCGTGCCTTGTGGAAAGATGGTCTTAACTACCTCGTATGTATGTCCTCATGTTATCCAGTGCCCGTCTAACGTTATCTCCAGCATGGCACGGGTCATGGCTTTGGCTCTTTCTTGAACGTTCACGAAGGACCGCATGGCTTCTCTAGCAGCGTTCCTCTCGAACAAGGACACGTTATCACCAATGAACCCGGATTTTGTGCGTTTCCCGCTCAACAAATCACTTATGCCCTTTTCTGACGGTATCTTTCATATCAGACCTCGAGGGTAGATGGGGCATGCGTATTGAGTCAGCTTTGGCCGTTAGACGCGTGAAGGTGTGTCAGCTCCCTTTATTACCGCCGCCACAGAATTCTGATGGGGTGAATGTAGACCAAGGGCGAGTTCAGCGGCGATATCTGGCTCGGTTTTGAACGTCTTACCTGTGTACCTATCCAAACCCGGATGGTGAAAGAAAATATGCTTACCAAGGAGGAGAAGCAGTGGCTGAAGGTACCTGTTGGCAACTTATCTATTGGGCAGGTCAGCTTACTTGATCGTCCATTTCTACAGGATCACAACAAGAAGTGTCTCGAGAGACTAGAACCGTATCTCAAAGATGACAAACGTGCTTTCAAATGGCTCAAACGTGAAGCTGACAGGGGCATCGGGCTTGCTGCGCCTGGGCCCGGCGGTATTACTATTGATTGGGACTAGTCAGTCGTCATCTTTCTTCTCCTTCTCTTTAGGAACCTGCGGCGCTTTGATAATGCGGTCCGCTATCCATCTTCACTCTCCGTCCCCGCGATACCTCCCAACTTCTCCTCGGACTCCCCATGCGGTTTGAACCATACCCTCGTCCTTACTCTCCACTTAGAGGAGTCCTACTATATCTTACGTGGCATGACTAATCAGTGGAATTCGTCGTAGGACTGTTGTCTCGACATTTATATGCTACCTCGAAGGACGGAATGATCTGTCTTCATATCTTCTTAACATTATTGGGGTGTGTATTTGGCGTGAGCAGCTACACTACTCCATTTGTTTGTACGTACGTCTCTCCCATCTTTACAATTTACCTAGTCATACTTGTGCCTTTTTTTTCCTGCTCCCTGGGGGAAGTGGATATTGTACTATAAGTCCACGAACTTGAATAGACTTGGAACCACGACTGCTGAACAAGCTCTCGGTTTCGGGGCCGTTCATTTTCGATATGGGGTCACGCTGTCACCGGTTCGAGTAAGCCAATCCAATGCCACACGAGTCCTGTTGAGTACTACGAGTCGTACGGTATCGTAACTCCCTCAGTTCTTCGTCTAGGGTGTTTTCTATTCGTGAGCGTTCCGCATCCTAGATCTCGTTTCGTGTGACGCACCGACGCGAAGGTATAAGTTAGGGAGGGAATCGAAGACATAATCGACACGGGCTCTACGAGACGTTGGTGTGTCAGATAAACCCGTCGTCAGATATGTAAAAAGGACTTCAATCCCCAGACTTGATTCTGGCGACAAATGAGGCATTGTCCAGCGATGGGTGAGGGTGATTATGGTGATGAAGATCATGGTTCAAACGTTCACGAATCATGCTGAGGGAAAATGACCAGGAAGAATCAGGTGGTTCTACTAGCTAGTAGTGCTGGCTCGGAGGAGTAAGAAAAAAACACTGGCAGGAGTGACGATGATGATGAATGAACCTGCAGCTGACACAGCGGACATGGACCAAAGTAAGCAGAAAATCCCGCTGGGAAGCTGTGGGTGACTCTGCGATGGGGGCTCAAACGTCTTCCATGACTGCGATATCAAGAATCCTCGAAGGAAGTTGCGAGGATTAACCTCACTCTTCACCGCGATATTGTCTTGCCATCGTCGAAGACTTCTCATTGATATTCCAGTCACTCCAGCCTTCACTCCACGTACCTCCGCAACTTCGAGCTCTGTCCACTCATCGTTCAAGAGCTCTGTGGACATGGACCTCTGTCATATTGTATTCGTTGATCGCCAGTAGAATCGATACAGTGAGTGAGCTATGATTTTCTTGAATTCAAGAAGCTGATCTTTTTTGAAATTTCAACCGCCAGTTTGGTGACGTGGACTCATCGACATTTTCGGAACCAAATGTTGTACCATCATGATACATTAAAATATTCGAACAGGTCCAGATGAGTTCGTAACGCGAAACACAAGCTCTACAACCGGTACCGTGGACGTGGATACACCTTAAGTTACGTTCGGTTCACCTCAAGGAGTAGATCATGAATCGAACTCCCAATCCTGGGTTCTTGAAATTGTAGTCCATTTCGAACCGGCGTCCAGGACCTCAGTCACGACCGCTTCATCACCGTGATCAGATCGATAACCAGTGCAGCCACTGGCATGCGCGACAGCCGTGACAGTGAGTCTGTTGACACGTATACGGCCGATGTCGCATGCTCGCCTGCATCTTCTGACGAAGCAGGTTCTTCCCTTCGCAAACGTAAAGACACAGATAGCATTGTTCTTCCGACCTCTCCCATAAAGATGGCGAACCCGCACTCAGCCACTCCTCTACGCACACTCTTGTTCACTCGAATTAGGTCTGACGAACTTATACTACACACAGATCCCAATGACAACTACATGCTTTGGTTTACTTCGTGACCATTGGGTATGGGAAAACACGTCAAGCAAGGTGTTTGCCACCGTCAGGTATGGTTTCCGAGTTCATTCAATCCAACAAGATCAATCATCTCGTAACACTGCTGTTTCTAGCACTGTTCACTAAGCGAGATAGTTCCTGATGAAACGCCAGATTGCATGGATAACTTATAGCTTCAAGTTGGCCATACTCCAGCCGAGATTTTCCACCTTCTAGCGCCCCCTCATCGTTAATGGTCCAAGCAATATCTTTCGTCGATGTCTGCCTCTTTGGGGCAGGCGTTTACCTTATCAAACGGCTTCTTGATTCGAGGCGCTCCAGCCCACTTCCACCTGGGCCTACTGGGTGGCCGGTGATTGGGAACCTCTTCCAGATATCTACCGAGAAACAGTGGAAGTATTTTGCAGCCTTGGGTAGAAAATATGGCATGCACCTACTTCCCATCGTGTTGCAAGCCATTCTCATGACGTGACTATCTTAGGGGATATTTCGTCCATAAGCATGCTGGGAACGCACTATGTCATTCTGAACTCGTCCAAGGCCATCTCAGGGATACTCGAGAAACAGAGCATCAAATGTTCGGATAGACCACAACTAACGGTGGCATCCGACTTGGTTGGCTTTGGCAAAGCACCGTTCTTTATGAATTGCAATGATCGATTCCGCCGGTCTCGCAAGCTCTTCTACCGTTCGTTCGGAACCAGGAATAGCATTGCGGTATTCGGCTCGATCGAAGAGGAGGAGACCCGACGTCTCGTGCGCAATCTTCTGCGGAAACCTGAGGGTCTGGTCGATCATATACGCTCGTAAGTGCACGTTTTTCGCAACCATATTCTCACTCGTTATCATCATTGATCATGACTAGTACTACTGGCGCCATCATTCTCAAGATAACTTACGGGTATACCGTCCAAGCAGAATATGATCCATTTATCGAATTGGCAGACAAAGGCGTGGCCATGTTTGGGGCGATTACAACCCCCGGCACATACCTGGTGGACTTTATCTCTGCTCGTAAGGCTAAGTTCAGACACCCTTCGTTGTGGATGCATGTTCAAAGGGATTCTAGTACGATATCTCCCAGAATGGTTCCCTGGTACAGGCTTCCTCCAGGATGCAAAAAAGTATCGTCAGATGTTGATGGAATCGGTCCTGAGGCCTCACCAATATGTTCTGGAGCAAATGGTAGGATAGCTATGGCTTCTATGCTGAATGCAGTGCATCTCACGTTGCGCGAGGCGGCGGGTACAGCGATTCCGTTCCTCTCGTCTGCACTCTTGGAAGGAGGGGTGACTCCAGAGGAGGAGGATCTCATAATGTGGACTTCCATGGCGGTCTATTTTGGTATGTTTGATTCTCACTACCATCTATCTCGTCTTGACATCTATTCGTAGGGGGATCGGACACGGTACTCCCTCTGATGCAAGAGAATCAAGTATGTACTGATCAACGTGATCTACAGGTCGTCTCCGCCATACATGCATTCTTTCTCGCCATGGTATTGTTCCCTGAAGTTCAAGCCAAGGCAAAGGCAGAGCTGGATTCGGTAGTTGGCACCGATAGATTGCCCTGTTTCAACGACCGTGATTCTCTTCCTTATATCAATGCAGTTTGGAAAGAAGTCCTCCGGTGGCATTCTGTTGCCCCGCTAGGTACCGTCTCTGCACCTGTTGATGTTTTCAACTGTACTCACCAAGTTGGAACAAAAGCCGGATTCCATGTCGCGAGTGAAGACATTTATTACGAAGGGTTCCTCATCCCGAAAGGATCGTACATCTTCGGAAATGCGTGGTGAGTATTGTGCTGGCCTCCCTTCACCCGTGAATCCATGGATGTGTACACATGCAACGAACGACTTTCCATTGAACATGCGCACAGGGCAATTCTCCGTGACGAGTCTACGTATCCAGACCCCGGCGTATTCCGCCCCGAACGGTTTCTCGGCGAGACACCCCGACCTGATCCTCACAGTGTCTGTTTTGGATTCGGAAGGAGGTAAGATACATTGTCTATTACCATGAGGATGGAGTGAACGCTTACTAACCGTCTCCACCACACTAGGATGTGCCCAGGTAAGAGACCCTGTTCGGACCCGAACGAAGAGTTGACGTGCATTGCATGGACTACCATCATTCCTTCTCTCTTAGGTTATCACCTTGTGGAAGCATCCCTCTTCATCACAGTCGCCATGTCTCTTGCTGTACTCCAGATTTCAAAGGACGTCGTGAACGGTGTCGAAGTCATCCCAGACGGCGACGTCACCTCCGGGTTAATTTCGTGAGCACCATTTCATGTTGTCCGTCACCTCTTCTATATGTGTATGGGTGACACCGGTATTTGAATACTTCTAGCCACCCGAAGCCGTTTAGATGCCGGATCAGCCCTAGGTCTGCAGAGGCGGAGGCCTTGTTGTGTGCTTAATCAAGTGTTACTTTGAGAGTGAGATATCTGTTGTTGGCAAGCCACTTTCTGGAAACTCTCAACTGGCTGGTGGTCGTCACACGACTTGTACGAGTTCGTTCGGAATGTAATACTTTTTTTTTGTTTCGATTATATTGGTCATCCGAATTGTTGTCTAAATAAATCACTTGTCTCATCGCGTCTACATCTTACTGTTGTCCAGGAGGCGCAGCATTGGACCCGTTTCCATGGGCTCCATGGCAGGAAACAGGAGCACTTACTTCACGGCGTGTACAAGAATTCTCTAGTGACAGAAGACATCGGGCTCGCTGTGCCTGGGCCCTGCGGTATCACTCTAACGAGATATTTCTACTTGCCTACAGGAAATAAACAAAGTCCAGCTTGGACGTTTTTCCCTCGTTAACCTGTGAAGGTGTGCAACAGGCGGACATTCTCCACCAACGCCCTATAATCTCTCCAGCAACTCAACGAAACGACGAAGTCTGTACCAAGTTTCTCCCAACCCCACTTTACTTTCATCATCAACAACCCAAAATACGTTCTTCCACGCACCAACTCCCCATGATCGTCTGGTTCGGGGCACGCAAAGTTGACGATGCCCAGCGCGTACGTCTGATGGTCCTCTTCCTCGATGGGGACGTCGGGTGGGAGCACGGCGCCCGTCCCACCACGGATCATGAACGGTGGAAGAGGGACGTCTTCATCGAAATACCACGAGGTACCGACGTGGAAACCACCACTCAAAGTAAATCTACGGTAGACCGGGAAGACGAGGAGCTTGACCACCACGCCGAGCTTGGTGACTTCATACGATGGATAGCCTGTATCCCCTATCCCACTCGATGACACGTCCCGCGAGTCCGGTGGGCCAATTCTCGCATAGCATGCGGGCGAGGAGGGGAGGGCGATGGAGAAGTCCGAGTGACGGCCTGCCCAGGCAAAGAAAGAGGGCGTGTGGCATTCGTTGGCAAGAGCGACCATGAGGCGATAGAACGCTCTGTGTCCCTCGCCGTATGCGATCGGAATGCTGATGTTGAGGAGACCAAGGAGGGCGTACGCCGCATCCTCGATCCGTGTTGTTTTGCGCTTGGCGGACCACATCATGATCTGTGCGACGAGCTCACATGACGGATAAAAGTGCTGCAGATGACGTGCAGGGATACCCGTTACGCGGGTGATGGCGCTCGTGATCGCCTCGTCACCCTCGTCGCCGTGTTCGTGTTTATGGAGTTCGGCGCAGATTGGGTTCCAGTCTTTGCCATAGAATCGCATCGTCTTGGGAGCCAAGAGTTCTTGTAGCGTCCACCCTCTCGTGAACCACGGTTCTCGGTCAAAGTCGTCGACGGACGACCGTCCCAAGTGAACGATACAGATATTGGCAAGGCTGTACCACCGGTACATGGAGCGAATCGCTTCTTCCAGCTCTGAGCTACTCTCCTTGTTGATACAACACGTGTCGGACCAGACATACCGACAAGCAAAGTCTGTCTGCGCCTTTTCGCAGAGGTGACGCAGTTTTTCGTATCCTGGACCGCTCGGGATGGGTCTCGGATGGACCTGGGAGGTCATTTCTTGAAACAGAGGCTCGCGATCACCCCATCGATGCGAGAAGATTGCAAATTTGAAGTGGTCTTTGGCATATTCCTTGAAGTGGGTCCAAGTATCAAGAACAGTGCGATTTGCCGATCAACGTCTTGCATAATTTTTTTGGGGGACGGTGGACTGACCTCGCACCAACTCCGTTCGAGGAAGCCAGTCCAATGCCACGCGAGCCCTTTCGAGTATTCGTACCGCAACTCCCTCAGTTCTTCGTCCAGGATGTTCTCTATTCGCGAGCATTCGGAATCCCAGATCTCCTTCCGTGTGACAATTGACATGTCGGCGACGCGAAGAAGGCGTGCAGGGAGGGAATTGAATACATAGTCGATACAGGCCTCTACGAGATATTGGCGTGCGTCTGATAGACTTGTCGTCTTGATGGGTCGACGTCTCTCGCCGAACGGGTCATCGTCGACGGAGTGACTGATCTGGTGCAGGTAGGATGAGATGGTGTTTGGGTAGTGGGCAGCTTGGGGTAACGAGTCTGCTAATGTGTCTGGAGGGTGATTAACTGCATGATCAGGAGAAGGCTGTTCTGATCGCAATGATGATACGATCGTGTTCGTTTCCGAGAGGCTGCGAGTCCGCGACATCGGCTCCGAATTTTGAACACGCGTGGCGGTGCAGAAGACTGGCGACCGAAATTGACTGTCTTCCTGCTCCAAGTCACTAGAGGACAAGTGCCAGGTCGAGAACTTTGGGACAACAGCGAGATCAATATCTAGCACCGAACTAAACACACTGACAAACTGTTGAATATGGTCCAGGATAGAGTTTATTGTTTGGCTTACACAAACTTAAAGCTTGAAGCTTGAAGTTTTGTTCCTTTGGACTATATTTTATTATTTTACCTAATTGAAGTTAGCCTCACATTTAGGTCGATCCCTGACATTGATCACGCTGTTGGGCACCTAGATTGACTATAAACGGTGGCTGCAGGCGGGCCTGAAGTTGGGGAAGGGAGTACAGTCGACCTCTTCGTGGTATACGATGGTAGTTACATGTAGTGTACAATTCTCATTTTGTATGGACTTCGGACGGCGCTATGCATGAACGCAATCTGGATAGAGGGAGGAGTAAGTCCTAGTGGTCCTAGTTAATACATGTGAATAAATGAATGAGTAGCTAGAGCACGGTACCACGCTGCACTCCGAGTCCTCTTTATTCGGAAAGCAGCCACAATCGATTCCGTGGGACTCGGAGAACCGGTGATGTGGCAAGACTAAGCAGGTGCAACCATGCGTCACCCAGCCGTCATGGAGTTTGTTCAAATGCACGGCCGATGTCGCATGCTCGCCTGCATCTTCTGAACTTGAGGCAGAAAGTTCTTCGCCTCGTAATCGCAAAGTTGCAGATAGTATTGTTCCTCCGACCTTTCACACTAAGAGGGTGAACCGCACTAGCGACTCGTGTATGCTACAGTACGCACGCTTTCGTTCGCTCGAACTAGGTCTGACGAACTTAATCTGATGATCACTGCACTCGGATCTACATGACAAATACATGCTTGGTTTTGCTGCGTAACCATTGGCCGGGCAAAACACGTCAAGCAAACGTTTGCCGCCATTAGGCAGCGTTTACTCATTCCAACATCGTAGCACTACCGTGTCCAACGTACCTTGAAGTATTAAACGAGACAGACATCGGACGCATCGCCACATTAAATCAATGACTTATAGTCCTTCGAGTTGGCCGAGCTTCACCCAAGATTTCCCGCTATCCTCCACCTTCTAGCGACCCCTCGTCGTAAATGATCCAAGAAATATCTATTGTCGGTATTTGCCTCCTTGTAGGAGGCATTTACACTATCAAATGCCTGCTTGATTCGAGGGTCTCCAGTCCACTTCCACCTGGGCCTACTGGGTGGCCAGTGATTGGGAGCCTCTTCCGGACATCTACCAAGAGAATTTTGCGGCCTTGAGTAGAAAATATGGTATGCACCTACTTTCCATCATGTTGCTAGCCATTCTCATGACGTGACTATCTTAGGGGATATTTCGTCCATAAACATGTTTGGGACGCGCTATGTCATTCTGAACTCGCTCGAGGCCGTCTCAGGGATACTCGAGAAACAGAGCATCAAATGTTCGGATAGACCACGAAAGACCATGTCATTCGACTTGGTTGGCTTTAGTAAAACAGTGTCATTCATGAGTTACAATGATCGGTTCCGCCAGCATCGCAAGCTCTTATACTGTTTGTTCGGAACCAGGAATAGCACTGCAGCATTCAACTCGATCGAAGAGGAGGAGACTCGACGTTTCGTGCGCAATGTGTTGCGGAAACCTGAGGGTCTGGTCGATCATATACGCTCGTAAGTGCACGTTGTTCGCAAACATATTCTCGCTCGTTATCGTCACCGTTCACGACTAGTACTGCTGGCGCCATCATTCTCAAGGTGGCCTACGGGTATTCCGTCCAAGCAGAAAATGATCCATTTGTCGAATTGGCGGACAAAGACATGGTCATATTTTCGCGGGTTACAACTCCTGGCGCATACCTGGTGGACTTTATCCCTGCTCGTGAGGCTGAGTTCAAACGCCCTTCGTTGCGAATGCATGCTCAAAGGGATTCTAGTGCGATATCTTCCAGAATGGTTCCCTGGCACGGGCTTCCTCCAGGATGCAAAGAAATACCATCAACTTTTGATGGAATCGATTGCGAGGCCTCACCAGTATGTCCTGGAGCAAATGGTAGGATGGTCATGGCTTCTCTGCTGCAGGCAGTGCATCTCACGTTGTGCGAGGCGGCGGGTACAGCGATTCCGTCCTTTTCGTCCACACTCTTAGAAGGAGGGGTGACTCCAGAGGAGGAAGATCTCATAATGTGGACTTCCTTGGTGGTCTATCCATCTTGGTATTTTGATTCTCAATCGTAGCTATCCCATCTTGATATCTTTTCATAGGGGGATCGGACACGGTACTCCCTCTGATGCAAGAGAATCAAGTATGTGCTGATCAACGTGATTACAGGTCGTCTCCGCTATACATGCCTTCTTCCTCGCCATGATTTTATACCCTGAGGTTCAAAGGCAGAACTGGATGCGGTAGTTGGCAGCGAGAGATTGCCTTGTTTCGACGACCGTGATTCTCTTCCTTACATCAATGCAGTCTGGAAAGAAGTCCTTCGATGGCACTCTGTTGCACCGCTAGGTACCGTTTGTGCACCTGTTAATGTCTTCGACTGTGCTCACCAAGCTGGAACAAAAGGTGCACCCCATGTCGCGAGTGAAGACATTTATTACGAAGGGTTTCTCATTCCAAAAGGATCGCACATTATCGGAAATGCGTGGTGAGTATTGTGCTGGCCTCCCTTCATTCATGAATACATGAACGTATACACACGCAACGAACGACTCCCCATTGAACGTACACGCAGGGCCATCCTCTATGACGAGTACATTTATCCAGATCCCGGCGCATTCCGCCCCGAACGGTTTCTCGGCGAGGCACCCCAACCTGACCCTCATAGTCTCACCTTTGGATACGGAAGGAGGTAAGACACACTGTCTATTCCCATGATACATCCATGATCAAGAGAGCAAACGCCAACTAGCTGTCTTTGCCGCCTTAGGAGCTGCCCAGGTAAGAGACCCTGTTCGGACCCGAACGAAGAGTTGATATGCATTACATGGACTCCCACCTTGCCTTCTCTCTTAGGTTATCACCTTGCGGAATCATCACTCTTCATCACGGTTGTCATGTCTCTTTCCGTACTCGAGATTTCAAAGGACGTCGTCGACGGTGTGGAAGTCACCCCGATAGTCGAAGTCACCTCGGGAGCAGTTTGGTGAGCACTTCTTGTCGTCCTCATCCACAAGCATGTCTGACACCGGTTTTCGAACATTGCTAGCCACCCGAAGCCATTTAGGTTTAGGGTCAGCGCTAGGTCTCCAAAGGCCGATGCCTTGTTGCGTGGTTAATCAAGTGCTCCTTTGACTCATCCACCTTCTCATGTCGCTGGTGTGGTGTCGGTCGTAGGCAAGCAACTTCCAGGAAGCTCAGGGCCAGCTGGACGCCACGCGTGTTCTATAACAGATCGATTATGTAAAGATCAAGGGTCGTGTCGTTCGGGATGATGCACTTTTCTTGGTTTGAGATTATGTTTGTCTAAATAAACCTTTTGTCTCACCATGTCCATGTCTTGCTGTGGTCCATAAGGCGCAGCATTGAAGCCCATCCCGATGGTGTTCATGGCAGATAACAGGATCCTCGGGGTGTACAAAAACTCTGGCTGCCTGAGATACACATTTCTCAGCCTTCAATGGAGGGACCATGTTCCAACCTGAAAAAATTCAGCTAATGGCATCAAGTCAATGTTCACGTCCAACTAGTGTTAGTCATACTATGGGTAACGCATAGTGTCGGGAGCAACACATGTTGAAGCACTATGCAATCCACGCATTATTAGACTGCACTTTAGTTGGGAGATGTCGCGAGTGCAGTTCCTCGATGCTATGAATTACAGCTACTTAGCCGCAAATTCGTAGGCCGAATTTGTTTATAAGTTCGGCCTAGAGCTTTGCGACTGGGTAGTGTGTGGAAGTCTAAATTACCTGTGCCGATGTACGCGTCCATGGGAGTCCATTGGATTGCAAACTGATCTCAGATGGGGGATAATTTTTTCTGGTACAGGTCAATGACGAATTTGTTTGCTTAGGTGGCACCCGGGACCTCGAAGGCTCTCGACTTTGCGACTCACCCTGGCTGCAAAGTGGATCCGAAAGACTGGCAAAACCGGCTTGTTCGAAGTCAGCGCATATATGCATCGCAAGGCTTGCCAGTTTCCGGTTCCCCAGTCACCTCTACATATCTTGTTGTTCGAACCGTGACTGACGGGGGTGGGTCCAATTCCTAAGGAGGCTGAAGAAACCAGGGATTGACCTTTCCCTAGACCTGGGCTGTACTTACGTCATTGACAAAGGTCAATGCCTCGAGCGGGAATTGCGACCAACGTTAGTGCCGGTTCAATACAGTACTCATCACTTGAACAGTTTCGTGTGTGTTCATCAATCGATTCCCTGGAACTAGTTTCGTTGTCACTTCAAGTCTCGCATCGTAGTTCTCCCCTCCAATTTTTTCAGTCGGAGCGGTTGAGTTGGCGTGGCGGTCAACTCCGACAAGACCTGACCATCCTCTCCCTCTACTTAGCTAAACTGATTCCAATACCAAATGGAGGCTATAACCTGGCACCCCACCTTCCAGGGCTCTTTCTATGTAGTCATTTTGGGGCCGAGACTCTCGCTTGTTTGAGTTTAGATCTGTTGTCTGGGTTTTGAAAGTCATTGAATTCCGTGCCACGGAACGAACCTGCGACGCAAAAAGTTGCCTGTTGTGGTTGAGAGATGCCGTCCTTTTGTGGACCGCAGCCAGCGCCAGCAAATCTCTGTTGACACATATACTACGGCCGATCAGTGGCATGCTCGCCTGCATCGTCTGAATTGAATGTGTTCTTCCTTTCGTTAAAGTTTAACGAAAGGTTGCAAATACGTTGTCTTGTTTCTCCGACCTCTGACGAAGTTGAGCCACACCCGCTGAGCCATTCATCTACGCACATTTCATTCGCTCGAATTAGGTCTGACGAACTTAGACTACACACAAATCTCAATGACAACTATATGCTTGGTTTTACTTCGTAACCATTGGCTGTGGAAAAATACGTCAAGCAAGGTGGTTGCCGCAGTCAGGTAAGTAGCGTTTCCGAGTCTATTTATTCCCACAAGATCAATCCATCGTACTTATGGAGCACAGTCGTTATCAAACGTTGTTCACTAAGCGAGAAGGCTTCATATGCAAACGTCACATTAAAATGATGACTTATAGCCCTTCGAGTTGGCCAAACTCTAGCCAAGATATCCTCCACCATCCAGCGCCTTCTCGTCGTTAATGGTCCAGAAAATATCTGTTGTCGATGTCTGCCTCCTCGGGGCAGGCGTTTACATTATCAAACGGTTGATTAGTTCAAGTCTAAGGCGCTCCAGTCCACTTCCACCTGGACCTACTGGATGGCCAGTGATTGGGAACCTCTTGCAGATATCTACCGAGAAAACCTGGGAGGATTTTGCGGCCTTGGGTAGAAAATATGGCATGTACCTACTTCCTATCATCTTAGAAGCGATTCTGATGGCATGACTATCTCAGGGGAAGTTTCGTCCATAAGCATGTTTGGGACGCGCTATGTCATTTTGAACTCGTCCGAGGCAGTCTCAGGGATACTCGAGAAACAGAGCATCAAATGTTCGGATAGACCACACATGACCATGGCATCCGACTTGGTTGGCTTTGGGAAAGCACTGTTCTTTCTTAATTGCAATGATCGGTTCCGCCAGTATCGCAAGCTGTTCTACCGTTCGTTCGGGACTAGGAGTAGCACTGCAGCATTCAACTCGATCGAAGAGGAGGAGACTCGACGTTTCGTGCGCAATGTGTTACAGAAACCTGAGGGTCTGGTCGATCATATACGCTCGTAAGTGCACGTTGTTCGCAAACATATTCTCGCTCGATGTCATCACCGTTCACGACTAGTACTGCTGGTGCGATAATTCTCAAGGTGGCCTACGGGTATTCCGTCCAAGGAGAAAATGATCCATTCGTCGAATTGGCGGACAAAGTCATGGCCATGTTTTCGCAGGTTACAAGTACTGGCGCATACCTCGTGGACCTTATCCCTGCTCGTACGGCTAAGTTCGAAAACCCTCCGTTGCGAATGGATGCTCAAAGGGATCCTAGTGCGGTATCTTCCAGAATGGTTCCCTGGCACAGGCTTCCTCCAGGATGCAAAAAAATACCATCAGCTTTTGATGGAATCGATTGTGAGGCCTCACCAATATGTCCTGGGGCAAATGGTAGGATAGCTATGACTTCTCTGCTGAATGCCGTGCATCTCACGTTGTGCAAGGCGGCGGGTACAGCGATTCCGTCCTTTTCGTCCACACTCTTAGAAGGAGGGGTGACTCCAGAGGAGGAAGATTTCATAATGTGGTCTTCCACGGTGGTCTATCTCGGTATGTTTGATTCTCCGTAGCATCTATCTCGTCTTTGATAACGTTTCGTAGCGGGATCGGACACGGTACACCCTCTGATGCAAGGAAATCAAGTATGTACTGATCAACGTGATCTACAGGTCGTCTCTGTCATACATGCATTCTTTCTCGCCATGGTATTGTTCCCTGAAGTTCAAGCCAAGGCAAAGGCAGAGCTGGATGCGGTAGTTGGCACCGAGAGATTGCCCTGTTTCAACGATCGTGATTCTCTTCCTTACATCAATGCAGTCTGGAAAGAAGTCTTTCGATGGCACTCTGCTGCACCGCTAGGTACAGTTTCTGCACCTGTTGATGTTTTCAATTGTATTCACTGGGCTGGAACAAAGGTGCACCCCATGTCGCAACTGAAGACATTTATTACGAAGGGCTCCTCATCCCAAAAGGATCGTACATTGTCGGAAATGCATGGTGAGTATTGTGCTGGCTTCCCTTCATTTATGAATACATAAATCCATACACACGCAACGAACGACTCCCTATTGATTGTACACGCAGGTCCATCCTCCGCGACGAGTCCATGTATCCAGATCCAAGCACATTCCGCCCTGAACGGTTTCTCGGCGAGGCACCCCAACCTGACCCTCATAGTCTCACCTTTGGATACGGAAGGAGGTAAGACACACTGTCTCTATGCGTCCACGATGAAGGGAGCGAACGCCTACTAACCGTATTTGCCACGCTAGGATCTGCCCAGGTAAGTTACCCTGTTTGGACCCGAACGAAGAGTTGACGTGTGTTGCGTGGACTGTTACCGTCCCTTTTCTCTTAGGTTATCACCTTGCGGAAGCGTCCCTCTTCATCACAGTCGCCATGTCTCTTTCCGTACTCGAGATTTCAAAGGACGTCGTAGACGGTGTCGAAGTCACCCCAATACTCGATGTCACCTCGGGAACAGTTTCGTGAGTACTTTTCACGAGGCTCGTCCTCATCCATAGGCATGTCTGACACCGGTTTTCGCACACTGCTAGCCATCCGAAGCCATTTAGGTTTAGGATCGGCGCTAAATCTGCAAAGGCCGATTCCTTGTTGCGTGGTTAATCTATGTTCCCTTGAGTCATATACCTTCCAATGTCAGTGGTAGTATGCAGGTCGTAGGCTACCCACTTCATGCTCTCGGCCAGCTGGACCCCATGCGTATTCTATGACAGATCGAGTATGCAGGGGATCAAGGGTCGTATCGCTCGGGATAATCCACTTTCTTTTCTTTTAAAAATGCCGGAGTTCATGTTTATCTAAACAAACTTCTTGTCTCACTTACTGTCGTCAAGGCAGCATTGGAGTCCATTCCAATGCAATTCATAGCAGGCAATAGGTGCACTTGGACTCTCGGTGTCCACAAAAACTCTGCCAGAGACAACTGTCGCCGCGGAACTGAAACATAGAATCTTGCTAAGAAATTTGGTGGTGAACATGACCATTGATAGATACCCATTTAATTGTACAGTAGACTACTCAGTAAAGTGGACACTGTATCCCTGGGGGTCCACATTTCCAATCTAAGATATGCGTGGGAAGTGGAAAATGGTCGAAATTTGACGCCCATGGGAAAAGGGGGTCATGGCCCTCCGTTGCAACCGCCGGTCACGCTTGTTAAGCCGACTGTCCTCGGGGCCAGGGACGTCCGGAGGGTCTTGCTGTTAGTATAATGTCAGTACCTGTACAATACTCGAGTTAGAAGTTGCTAAAGCACTGTAAGGATCGACGTGGTCCGCGATTAGGTAATCTAGTGGCTATACAACCGCACATGCCACAAGTACTATTTACTATTTAGTGTTCCAACATTCTAGGTTTGCATCACCTTGCCAGTGGGTCCTTTCGATACCCACAAGGTTTCCTAGAAGTTGATTAATTGACTCCTAAGGGCGTGTACAGGATGCGCAGTGCACGTAGCCGACAGGCAAAGACAGCATCCCGTTGCGAGCGTGCGAAAGCTTTCGAAACGCCACCCCCAACCGCCACCAGGCCTACCATCAATACTCAACTCTCTCGTGACACATACCCCTTCGGGATAGCCCTAGAGGTATATGTTGTGAGGTAGTTGACAGCATAATAGTTGGAGGAGGTGGGAAAACTCACAACAGGGACCTGCAAAGTTTGAGGTATCATCGGCGCGACCCAACAAAAGGATGCTGTCATAGAAGTAAGTGAAACGGGGTGGTGAGAGGGAGGCATCTTCTCAGCCGCAATAATCCAGCAGGGGCCAGCTGAGCTACGTATCACTGCCAGGATCCATGCTGTACCACGCCAGCGTGGATTCATTTCGTAGCCATCCAAAGGCGGTATTCCACGGACGGAGCTCATTAACTAAGCGTGTATGAAACGCCAGATTAAATGGGGGTTACGGGCGTTGGCCAAATTGCAGTAAAGAATTTCAGTCATCATCCGTCTTCCAGCGCTCCCCCGTCGTGAATGGCCCAGGCAATATTTTTCGTCGATGTCTGCCTCCTCGGCGCAGGTGTTTACCTTATCAAACTGCTCCTTGATTCGAGGCGCTCCAGTCCACTTCCACCTGGACCTATTGGGTGGCCAGTGATTGGGAACCTCTTCCAGATATCTACGGAGAAAACCTGGGAGGATTTCGCAGCCTTGGGTAGAAAATATGGCATGCACCTACTTCCATCATCTTACAAGTCATAATCATGACCTTGCTATCTTAGGGGATATTTCGTCCATAAGCATGTTTGGGACGCGCTATGTCATTCTGAACTCGTCCGAGGCCGTCTCAGGGATACTCGAGAAACAGAGCATCAAATGTTCGGATAGACCACACATGACCATGGCATCCGACTTGGTTGGCTTTAGTAAAGCATTGTTCTTTCTTAATTGCAATGATCGGTTCCGCCAGTATCGCAAGCTCTTCTACCGTTTGTTCGGAACCAGGAGTAGCACTGCGGCATTCAACACGATCGAAGAGGAGGAAACCCACCGGTTCTTGCGCAATTTATTGCGGAAACCTGAAGGTCTGGTCAATCATATACGCTCGTAGGTGCACCTTGATTACAATACTATTCTCGTTCGTTATCGCCGCTCACCACGACTAGTACGGCTGGTGCCATCATTCTCAAGGTAACCTATGGGTACTCCGTGCAAGAGGAGAAAGATCCATATGTCGAGCTAGCAGACAAAGTCATGGTCATGTTTTCGCGGGTTACAACTCCTGCCGCATACATGGTGGATTTTATTCCTGCTCGTAAGGCTAAGCTCAAACACCCTTCGTTGTGAATGCATGTTCAAGTGATTTATAGTACGTTATCTACCAGAATGGTTCCCTGGTACAGGCTTCCTTCAGGAGGCCAAGAAGTATCATCGGCTATTGATGGAGTCGATTCTAAGGCCTTACCAATATGTCGTTGAACAAATGGTAGGATAGGTATGGCTTCTGTGCAAAATCCAACGCATCTGAGGTTGTGCCAGGCGTCGGGGACAGCGATTCCATCCTTTTCGTCCACACTCTTGGAAGGAGGGGTGACTCCAGAGGAGGAAGATCTCATAATGTGGACTTCCATGGCGGTCTATCTTGGTATTTTGATTCTCCCTAGTATCTACCTCGTCTTGACTTCTTTTCGTAGGAGGATCGGACACGGTACTCCCTCTGATGCAAGAGAATCAAGTATGTACTGATCAACGTGATCTACAGGTCGTCTCTGCCATACATGCATTCTTTCTCGCCATGGTATTGTTCCCTGAAGTTCAAGCCAAGGCAAAGGCAGAACTGGCTGCGGTAATTGGCAGCGAGAGATTGCCCTGTTTCAACGATCGTGATTCTCTTCCTTACATCAATGCAGTCTGGAAAGAAGTCCTTCGATGGCACTCTGTTGCACCACTAAGTACCGTTTCCGCACCTGTTGATGTCTTCAATTGTGCTCATCAAGCTGGAACAAAAGGTGCACCCCATACCGCGAGTGAAGACATTTATTACGAAGGGTTCCTCATCCCAAAAGGATCTTGCATTATCGGAAATGTGTGGTGAGTATTATACTGGCCTCCCTGCATCTGAAAATGCATGGATGTGCACACATGCAACGAACGACTTTCCATTGAACATGCGCACAGGGCAATTCTCCGTGACGAGTCTACGTATCCAGACCCCGGTGTATTCCGCCCTGAACGGTTCCTCGGCCAGACACCCCAGCCTGATCCTCACAATGTTTGCTTTGGATTTGGAAGGAGGTAGGACACTTTATTCATTTGTATGACGCGTACACGATCGGGAGAGCGAATGCTTACTAACCGTCTCTAACCCCCTAGGATCTGCCCAGGTAAGATCTGACCCTGTTCGGACCCGAACGAAGAGTTGACATGAATTGCATGGACCGTCACCATGCTTTGTCTCTTAGGTTATCACCTTGTGGAAGCGTCCCTCTTCATCACAGTTGCCATGTCTCTTTCTGTACTCGACATTTCAAAGGACGTCATAGACGGTGTCGAAGCCACCCCAATAGTCGACGTTACTGCCGGGTCGGTTCTGTGAGTACCTTCTCATGATGTCTGTCGCTTCTTCTACATATGTATGGGTGACACATTTTTGAATACCCCTAGCCATCTGAAGCCGTTCGGGTGCCGGATCACTGCTAGGTCTTCAAGGGCTGCGGCTTTGTTGCATGGTTAACCTAGCGTGAGTCCTTTGACTCATACTTGTATCTTCCCACGTCGCTGCTCTCGACTGGCACTTGCACGCGTGTTTCACCACAGATTGATTAAGGATTGCGTCGTTCAGGAATCAGGATAATACACATGTATTAGTTTCAAGGATACCTGACGATCATATTTGTTTGAATAACTGTAACCGTTTTGTCTCACCGTGTCCACATCTTACTATTGTCCAGAAGGCGCACCATTCCGATGGACTGCATGGTGTGCAACAGGAGCCCCTGGATCTTCGGTGTGTACAAAAACTCTGCCAGACAACCATCGTCAACGTGGGAGCATCGTGAAACGATTCGCTTCCTAATGGAGAGGAGCGTTTCACGAAGAAGAGTGTCGTACTCGGGAGACTAGGTGAACCCTAGCATTCAATCAAAGTACGAAGACTGGGGGAATAAACTAGCTACTGGGTGGCTTTAATAGCCCGAATGAAAAGGCACATCGTTCGATAAGAAACTAAGAATAGTCCTCGACAGCTGAGTTGAATCAGCACAGTCGTATGGCGACGTCAATACGTCAGGTCCTTTCACATCGGTGGGCAACTGCAACGTGCCCAATCGGTTGATACCCATTTCCCGGCGGCTCCAATGGGGGGAGGAACACGTTCGAAACTGAGAAAACCTACTGAATAATGATGATGGTGTCAGCGGCAACACATCATTATGCTGATGCACTATTAGATCCATGCATGATCAGAGTGCACTGTCTGTGAAAAAGAAGGAATGTGGCTGTAGTGCATTCAGGCTCCAGCACAGCTCTGCAGCTGACATAGCTCTATGTCGTCACCGTCCCTTTCAGTCAAGGCTCAGCGGAGCCCTCGATGCTACGGACTCGCAACCAAATTTCGTTGTTGTACCGGCTTGTTCCAGGTCACTGGACTCCGACTTGCGCACATGTTGTTTAAACCGCGACTGACGGCGCTTTCACCTGGGCAGTACTTGCGAATTTGACAACGAGTTTTGTTCGAAAGTGTATGCAAGTGCCACGGTCCACCACTGGTTTCCCATGTTGTGACTAACGGTGACGGTCCTACAGTAGTACTCATAACTTGAAGGTTTTCGTGTTCATCAATCGATTCCCTGGCACCGCGTTCGTTCAAGTTGTTCTTTCAAGTCTCGGATTGCAGTTCTTCTAATTCTTATTCCAGATGAAGTGATTGAGTCAGTGTGATGGTCGACTCCGAGCCCTAACCTTCCTCGTCCGGTGCTGGGGCTTCCCTCCAGCCAAACTTCTTGCTCGCCTAGGTGACCCACCCATTAAATAGATGCTATAACGAGATACCCCCCCATCCAGCGCTCCTTTCAGTCATTTTTGGTGGGAAAGCAGTTGAGTCGTTTGTTTTTGTTTAGATTAATCACGTCGTAGCACCGCCGTGTCTAACGTTGTTCACTAAACGAGAAAGCATCGAACGATACGCCAGATTAAATTGGCCCAGGTCGTGGCCATTGGCCAAACTCCAGCAAAGATTTCCTGCTATCATCCACCCCCTAGCGCTCCCTCGTCATCAATGACCTACGCAATATCTTTCGTTAATGTCTGCCTCCTCGGAGTAGGGGTTTACCTTATCAAATGGTTGCTTGATTCGAAGCGCTCCAGTCCACTTCCACCTGGACCCACTGGGTGGCCAGTGATTGGGAACCTCTTGCAGATATCTACCGGGAAAACCTGGGAGGATTTTGCAGCCTTAGGTAGAAAATATGGCATGCATCTACTCCCCATAATCCAACACGCCATTCTGATGACATGATTATCTTAGGGGATATTTCGTCTATAAACATGCTTGGGACACGCTACATCATTTTGAACTCGCCCAAGGCCATCTCAGCGATTCTTGACAAACAGAGCATCAAATGTTCCGACAGACCGCACTTGACCATGGCATGCGACTTGGTTGGCTTTAGTAAAGGAATGTTGTTTATTAATTGCAATGATCGGTTTCGCCAGTATCGCAAGCTGTTCTACCGTTTGCTCGGAACCAGGAATAGCACTGCGGCATTCAACCCGATTGAAGAGGAGGAGACCCGCCGATTCTTGCGCAATGTGTTGCTGAAACCTGAAGATCTAGCCAATCATATACGCTCGTAAGTGCACTTTGATCGCAATACTATTCTTCGCCACTCACCATCACTAGTACTGCCGGTGCCATCATCCTCAAGGTTACCTTCGGGTATTCTGTGCAAGAGGAGAAAGATTCATTTGTCGAATTAGCGAGCAAAGCCATGGTCATGTTTTCGCGGGTTGCAGCTCCTGGTGCATACCTGGTGGACCTCATCCCTGCTCGTAAGCGCAGACACCCTCCGTTGTGAATATACATATGTTCAAGTGATTTATAGTACGATATCTCCCAGAGTGGTTCCCTGGTACGGGCTTCCTCCAAGAGGCAAAGAATGACCATCAGCTTTTGATGGAGTCAATTGTGAGGCCTCACCAATATGTCCTGGAGCAAATTGTAGGATAGTTATGACTTCTCTGCTGAATGCCGTGCATCTCACGTTGTGCAAGGCGGCGGGTACAGCGATTCCGTCCTTTTCGTCCACACTGCTGGAAGGAGGGGTGACTCCAGAAGAGGAAGATTTCATAATGTGGACTTCGATGATGGTGTATCTTGGTACGTTCGATTCCCCATAGCACCTCTCTCAACTTGATATCTTTTCGTAGGAGGATCGGACACGGTACTCCCTCTGATGCGAGGAAATCAAGTATGTACTGATCGACGCCATCTATAGGTCGTTTCCGCCATACATGCCTTCTTTCTCGCCATGGTATTGTTCCCTGAAGTTCAAGTCAAGGCACAGGCAGAGCTTGATGCTGTAGTTGGCAACGAGAGATTGCCTTGTTTCAATGACCGTGATTCACTTCCTTACATCAATGCAGTATGTAAAGAAGTCCTTCGATGGCACACTGTTGCACCGCTAGGTACTGTTTCTTTTGATGTCCTCGAGTGTGCTCATCATGCTGAAAAAAACAGTGATGCCCCACGCCGCTAGGGAAGACATCTATTCCGGTGGGTTTCTCATCCCAAAAGGATCATCAATCATCGGGAACGCGTGGTGTGTTATGCTCATTCACTTTGTAAATTTAAATAACTTGGATGTACCCACCCACGCATTTCCTCATGATGCAGGGCGGTCCTCCATGACGATTCCACATATCCAGATCCTGACATATTCCGTCCTGAACGATTCCTCGGCGAAACACCGCAGCTTGATCCTCTGAATTTCTGCTTTGGATATGGCAGGAGGTAAGTACATCGTTCATCTTCATGATGTGCACATGATCGGTGTTGTGCTAGGATGTGCCCAGGTAAGAACCGCTGTTTGGATCTGAACCAAGAATTGATATCGACTGCCACCACGCCTTTCTCTGTTAGGTTATCACTTTGCGGAAGCGTCCCTGTTCATCACGGTTGCAATGTCTCTTGGTGTACTCGAAATTTCCAAGGACGTTGTCGACGGTGTCGAAGTTACCCCAATAATCGAGGTCACCTCGGGGACAGTTTCGTGAGTACTTTTTGACGAGGGTAGTTGCCCTCTTCCATAGGCATGGCTGACACCGGTTCTCGAACACTGCTAGCCATCCGAAGCCATTTAGATGCCGAATCATTGCTAGGTCTGCAAAGGACGAGGCCTTGTTGCGCGGCTAATCAAGTATTCCCTCGACAGCGAGAGATCTGTGGTAGACAAGCCTTGTACGAGTTCGGTCGGGATGATACATACTTTTTTTTGCCCCGTTTCGATGATATTGGTCATCATCGCTGTCCAAATAAACCTAAGACTCACCGCGTTCACATCTTACTGTTATCCAGAAAACACAGAATTGGATCCGTTTCCATGGGCTTCATGGCAGGGAACAGGAGTGTGTACAAAATTTCTCTAGTGACAGGCATCGCGGACACGAATCTTACGTATGCTGGTGGAAGGGTGTGGAACATGAATTGGTCGATACACATTCCGCTGCCAACATTCTGACCTCACAAAAAGGGCTCGGAAATCAGACCAACGATGAATCCACTTGCTAGCTGCACAGACTTAGTATGCCTGGAGCCTCTGGTTCTTGATCCGGAGAGCTGCTTGACCGAACGACATTCATGAGAAAGATTCCTGATCGTTGTCAGGTCCCCTGCCATGTATGTCACTGCTAGATCTCAATGATGCGCGGTATACGTATGCAAACCTGTTGACTGGCGCGGGGTATTCTTGTCGATAGCAGATGGGGATATGGAGGGAGAAGTCGAGAAGCGCGAACATCGCGGGAATAGAAGATGATTGATCCTTCTCAACGGTTTGTTTTTTGTACTTCATATTGATCGCAAGCATCAAGCATCAAGCATCGCGAGCATCGCGGGAATAGAAGATCCTTCTCGACGTCGTGTTCATTGCCCTTCGTATTAAAGTTTTTTTTATCAGGTTCTAATTCCGTAAGATAAGCGTTAGCACTGCACCAGGGCCAACAGCCAGAGAGATACAGAACCATGCCGAGCATCGGAAAGTGTGCGAGTCCCGTCGGCGTGTTATCGCCCGGTTCCAACCAGGTTTCGGGAACGAAATATCAACCCCATCATCCTCCCCGATTGCAGAATTATTCACAAATGTGTCCAACGCGGAAGGATCAGGCAGAATGCTTGGCATCCGCGCAGAAGTGGCGTTGTCGACTCTGGGCGGCCAGCGCCAGAGACGACAATCCACGATTCCTGCCATTTTCATCCGTGCGGAAGGTGTCCGAAATGGGGTGGAGTTCGCACGACCTCCAGTGTACGCTTCCTT
>JBBPLK010000139.1:14554-36505 GCA_038089735.1 Exsudoporus frostii
CATAGCGATAAGAAGGCCTCCATTCGCATTAAATGGTCTTTTTCGAACCTTGCAGCGTTGCTAGCCTGGGTCGAATAAATAGCACAACAACAACGTCAGTAGTAATGGAAGGCTATGAGAACGATGATCCTATTTGTCAGTATTTCCTGCCACACATTATTGCCGCGCGGCGGATTATCGTACCTGTAAACTCTTAGAGCTGGCCACGCCAAGTTGGTGCACAAGACGACATTTCTCTCCTCACCGATGAAGCTGTCTCTGGTATAAGCATTTTGACCAGATGGAGGGTAGTTTGCGCACCTATCAACTTCACCGATGAGAGGGCTCGAGCCTCATTATATCACTACTATCATGAGATTCATGGTGAAAACATACAAATAATAGATCCAAAAAACTATCAAACAGGGACGTCAATGTGATCGAGCGGTGTCATTCACTGCGCGAATGATTTGATGTACCGCAGCGACACATTGTCGTCGAATTTAATTCAGGGGATCCTCACGGCGTGCTACTAGTTGACTGGAGTTCATGGTGTAATGATAAACTGACGGAAAGACATCGTGCGGCTGGGTCCAACAACCATTACACTATGACACGTGAGCTACATCTATATCACATGCTGTATCACGTGATGGTCCCCACGCGCGGTTCCACCTTTTGTTGGGTTCCTCAACCCCTCCTCCGTGTTAAAATGCCCCCTGGAACACCCTACCACTCGTTTGCACTTCCCTACCCCATTCGCGTCGACAATTTTACAGACACCCTCGACGATTTACCTCCGCCGTACAACAGGCCGCCCCTTCATCTCTTGACACACACCCACTCGGACCACATCAACGGTCTCGCCTCAAAATCGTTTGCATACCGCGTGATATGTTCACCCGACGTGAAGGAAATGTTGCTGCGTCACGAAGTGTACGCAGAACGCTCGTTGCACGACCATCAATACCGTGCGGAGAAAAAGAAGACGTTTAGCCATCTCAAGGTGGACCCGTACGTGATGCCCAGTGGGCAGAAATTATTCACCGGTTCAAGGGACCTTTTGGTATGCAAATTTTCATTTTCAATTCCGTGACACCGACACGTTCGACAGCACGCGATACCGCTCAATACACCCACAGAATTCGACATTTCTGACAGCGAGACAGTGACGATCACTCTTATCGATGCAAACCACTGTCCTGGTTCCGTCATGTTGGTCCCTGTCTCCGATTTTGCACGTTCGCCTTGACCTCTTCCGACTAGGTTCCTGATTGAAGGTCCTCGTGGGACAGTCCTTCACACCGGCGATCTCAGAGCCGAACCGTGGTTTCTCTCTTCCATCCAACGCAATCATTTCCTTCAGCCATATCTGGCAAGCTCGACTGATGATCTCCGAATTTTTGTTGCCCGCAGGGAGGGTACACATGCAGAAGCGACAGGTCTTGTAAAGACACTTGAGGCAATCTACCTGGATACTGCCTGCTTACTTTCGACCGTCGTCGTTCCTAGCAAGGCATGCTTTTTTTTCGTCGCCAATTTCATCCCACTGACTTCTCTTCTGCCCTTGTGGTGGGTAGGAACGCGCTGTTCAAGGCATCGTCGAACTAATGGCTTCATTCCCATCAACCACTCACTTTTTCATCAACACCTGGACCTGGGGCTATGAGGACGTCCTCAAAGCCATCTCTCATGCATTTCATTGCAAGGTACTTGATTTCACTTCTAACCCGCACTATCTACCGAAACCCTTCGTATATGCTTGGTATATCTTATTCTACACGATTTTTTCGCTCAAATTGCCCGCATATATGCACTGCTTACGGTTTTGGCACCATAGATTCACGTTGATCGGTATAAACATTCGATTTATTCACATGGATCGGATCCTTTCTTGCGAGCCCTTGGTACACGCGACGCTGCCACCACTAGATTTCATGCGTGTGAGCGGTTTGATCGCTGCTCTTTCGTGGACGTCCCTCCCTACGACTATGAAACCAAAGGCGCTATGGCACCGCCCAGCAAAGAAGGAAAGAAAGTGGTCTATGTGAATGCAGTAAACATGAGCTGTGCTCGCTGGGAGGACTACCAAGCCAACGTCAAGCGGCGAGTCTTGAGAGGCGAAAACGTGGACTCGTTGGTAAGTCATGGTGGAACCCAACGCTGCACTTCCATTGTGGCTGATTATATGGGCTCATTTTGTCCCCATTTGAAGCTTGTTCCCCTGTCTCGTCACTCGCCCCTTCCCGAACTGATGAGTTTCGTGACACTGTTCCGTCCACTTCGTGTTGTACCAAATACCCTCGACCCTTCGCTCAATGGTCTCGACTGGGGTGCCATGTCCAAGATGTTCTCGGGATGTCTTTCCCCAGCGGCAACCCCCGGTTGCTTGGTGTCTGTCATGGCCCCTCCCTGCCCTCTGACATGCCATCCGAGTATGACCAGTCTACCGGGGCCCTCTGCGAAGTATGACCCAAGAACGCTCACGACGGCCGAGGAGTACGTGGATACGGCATATTCGAACGTGATCGGCCCCAGTGATGTGGCCGACCAGTGGGGTGACAAGGGCGGTAAGACAGCCAGGATGGAAGTATTGAACGCGTGGATACGTACCGAGAGACGAAAAAGTCTCAGGATGCGTCGACGTGCGAACGAAGACGACGATGCAGTCCTAGAAAACGATACAGACGACCATGGACTCGCGGTGGGGCCCAGTCGGTTTGTATCGTCGTCAGGTAAACCGCCTACGACCCCAAAGAGGTTTCGGCGCAACGATGATTCGGACGACTCTTCAGATGAGGGCGGGTCAGACGACCATGCGAGAACAGCTGGGAAGCTTTTCGGGATTGGAGAACCGGACGACGCGTGCAAGACATGGTCATCGCCTTTGTCGCAGTCTCACTCCCAAATCCTACCAGAGGCGGTGGTTGATATGGGGACGCTACCCACGCCAACTTCATCCCCTCTTCTCCGCGAGAGACGGTTGGGGTGGAATAATAAGGGCAAGGAGCGCGTGATCGAACACGCCTCGCAAAGCAGTCTGCCATTGGCAACGCCAGTGAATCCTTCTCTCGAGCGGACTCCCACGGAGATTGTCCTGCCGCCTGTCAAACCTGACCCTTCTGGACTAACATCGTTTCTTTCGGGGTGTACGTCACCGTTTGTGTCCTTTGATGACACCCGGTTTTCTGGTGAACCGCTTGAGGAACAGCAGAACGAGGTGGTCGGGTCGGATTCACAACCGTTTGCCTGCCTCGACAATGTGGTTCTCTCAGATCTGTCTCAGGACCTCGTAGCATCTCACCCCCTGACACAATGTCAGAGCCAGAGCCAACCAATGCCACGACTGCACGAGAGGAGCATATCAATCACTCAAAATGCAGGCTCTGTCCACACAATGGCGGACATGGAGAACGTCGGTGAAGCTCCGCCAGCAAAACGACGAAGAACTGATCGAGAAGAATCAAAGATAAAGGTGGGCGAGAAGGATAATATACTCGACCTTGGTGGAGGTGAGGTAGAGAATACACACTCGGCGGCATGCGGACGAGACGAGACGTGCGAGTTATCATACAAGTCTTTCGCTGGGCTTACTCGTACACCCACTCTTCCTTCCATGGTGAACAGGGACGGTGTGGAAGTATTTCCGCAGAGCTCCCCCGCACCGACAGCTACTATTTCGTTTCCCGTGAGGAAGCGTATTGAAGACAGGGCAAACTACGTTGGGAAGACGGCCTCGCTCAGTGGACGTGGTGTGTCCTCTCCTCGAACCAGCAGACAGCTTCGCCCAGGGCTCGCGCCGTGCTCGACCTCGGCAATTGTGCGTGGACCGGTGTTAGCGGTCGAGCGTACGTCAACAATCATCGAAACAAGCGCCGCCACGCTCGATGCAAGTGGTGCACCTATAAGTCCCCGGACAGCTGTGCGACGCGCCGAGCGCGCAGAGAGAAGGCGGATCACGGAGAGGTTGCGGCTTGCACGACCGGATCTCGTTGAACGCGCCCAAGCATCGAGGCGGGACAGCCGGGTAGGGCTTGAGCGGACGACGACATTCACGACGGTCTTTGCTTCTACGTCGGCGTCGGCGTGTGGGATGCACATGAGGAGAAGGGAGGCGAGCGTTGAGAATGGGATAAACGTGACGGAGGAAGATGCCAATATGGATTGGGACAAGAGTCGTCAGTTGGCGGAGAAGGTGAGGGAGGCGGTCAAGAGGGGTGAGAGCCCAAGCACGGTACTGCCACGGCTGGGGTGTCTGGAACGGTGGTATGCAGAGCAGGCGTGACGGCATGGAGAAGGTTTGATTGGGGCACCCGACTGCGGGAGATGCATGTGGTTTCTCGGAGCGGGCGGGTTCCTGTAACAAACCGGGGATTCAACATGTTACCGAGTAGAATGATTCGGTCTACTCCCTGAACAAATCCCCTTGCTTTAGAACCATGACATCCAGTGAACTGAAACCCATCGTCCTCTATGATATTCCATGCATCCCCCCGGGCCGTGCCTGGTCCCCGCATACCATGAAGACGAGGTACGCGGCATGCTAGTAGTCCTAAAATCTCACTCATCACCACCTTGTCAGATACTGCCTCGGATACAAACGATTACCATTCACGACTGTCTGGGTCGAGTTCCCTGGCATCGCGGGGCTGCTCCAGTCCAAAGGCATCACACAGCCGCCATACACCCTCCCTGCGATCGAGGATCCAAACACAGGCACATTCATCATGGATTCCCTCGCGATCGCAACGTACCTGGACGAGACGTACCCTGAGACGCCAAAGGTGTTAGCACCTGGGGCGCGTGCGATAGTGGAAAGGCTCGCGGACACGTTCTCGTTTGGGTCAGGAGGTGCAGCTGCGCCGGGCGATGGCAAGACCGACCCTGCACCTCGTCTCGTGTTCGTCGTCCTGGGTGGCGAACGCCTCAATCCGATCAGCAAGGCGTATTATTACCAAACGCGTGCTGCGCGTCTCGGTGAGCAGTGGAGCACGCTGTTCGATGCCTTTTCTGCGAGTCCGGAGGACCGCGCGGAGCGAGTGAGGCAGGGGATCGAAGCGATCAGGGGGGTATGGGGCAAGGCGACGGCGCTGTATGAGCAAGGGGCGTCGGGAGGACCGTTTGTACTTGGGGAGGACCCCTGCTTTGTTGATTTCACGGTTGCGGGGAGAGCAAGGTTTATCCTAGATGGACTTGTCCCGTCTGAAGTCGAAACCCTGACGAGTTTGGAGGGAGGGAGGTTGGTGAGGTTGGTGGAGGACCTTGAGAGGTACTTCAAGTATTGATAGACGTGACTGTAAGCTAGTAGTGGGTTAGGAAGATGTATGTACTATTGTATCCTGATCAGTTGATTTCCACTTGTTGTACGGTCAAACTTGAGCAGACATGATGTTCTGCCAAAGTCACTGAAGTCCCCGACTCCCGCTTAATGGGAAGGAGTTTTGTCAAAGACCAAAGGCCCAGCCACCCTACAACAGGCACAAGCTTATGTAATTTGTATGTATGAATGTTTTGGGACGTTGTTGCCTTTCTATGCGTGTCGAACGACGCATATATGCTATGATTCCTATGAAGAGAAAGGGAAAGGCAGGATCAACTAGCTCTGTAGGTACATGTAGTTGTGGCGGGTGAATGGAAAAGGATGGGTGAAAACCCGTTTTTGCCGGCCCGAAACCGTGCTCGAACTGTCGGTGGAACCCCACGCTGGATTTCCATTGTGGCTGATTATATGCGCTCGTTTTGTCACCGCTTCAAGCTTGTTCCTCTGTCTCGTCACTCGCCCCTTCCCGAACTGGTGAGTTTCGTGACACTGTTCCGTCCACCTTGCGTCGTACCAAATACCCTCGACCCTTCGCTCAATGGTCTCGACTGGGGTGCCATGTCCAAGATGTTCTCGGGATGTCTTTCCCCAGCGGCAACACCCGGTTGCTTGGTGTCTGTCATGGCCCCTCCTTGCCCCCTGACATGCCTTCCGAGCATGACCAGTCTACCGGAGCCCTCTACGAAGTATGACCCAAGAACGCTCACCACGGCTGAGGAGCACGTGGATACGGCATATTCAAACGTGATCGGCCCCAGTGATGTGGCTGACCAGTGGGGTGACAAGGGCGGCAAGACAGTTAGGGTGGAAGTATTAAACGCGTGGATATGTACTGGGAAACGACAAAGTCTCAGGAGGATGCGTCAACGTGCCAACGAAGACGACGATGCAGTCCTAGGAAACGATACAGACGACCATGGAGTGGCGGTCGGGCCCAGTCGGCTTGCATCATCGTCAAGCAAACCGCCAACGACCCCGAAGAGGTTTCCGCGCAACGATGGTCGTCGCCTTTATCGCAATCTCACTCCCAAATCCTACCGGAGGGGATGGTTGACATGGGGACGCTACCTACGCCAACTTCATTCCCTCTTCTCCGCGAGAGACGGTTGGGGTGGAATAATAAGGGCAAGGAGCGCGTGATCGAACACGCCTCGCAGAGCGGTCTACCATTGGCAACGCCAGTGAATCCTTCTCTCGGGCGGGCTCCCACGGAAATTGTCCTGCCGCCTGTCAAACCTGACCCTTCTGGACTAACATCGTTTCTGTCGGTATGTACGTCACCGTTGGTGTCCTTTGATGAC
Source organism: Exsudoporus frostii (assembly GCA_038089735.1). NCBI lineage: Eukaryota > Fungi > Basidiomycota > Agaricomycetes > Boletales > Boletaceae > Exsudoporus > Exsudoporus frostii. The sequence goes on from JBBPLK010000139.1 coordinate 21,155, forward strand.
ACCCGGTTTTCTGGTCAGCCGCTTGAGGAACAGCAGAACGAGGTGGTCGGGTCGGATTCACAACCGTTTGCCTGCCTCGACAATGTGGTTCTCTCAGATCTGTCTCAGGACCTCGTAGCATCTCACCCTTTGACACAGCATCAGAGCCAGAGCATTTCTGCAGAGCTCCCCCGCACCGACAGCCACTATTTCGTTTCCCGTGAGGAAGCGCATCGAAGCCAGGGCAAACTACGTTGGGAAGACGGCCTCGCTCAGTGGACATGGTGTGTCTTCTCCTCGAACCAGCAGACAGCTTCGCCCGCTCGCGCCATGCTCGACCTCGGCGATTGTGCGTGGACCGGTGTTGGCGGTCAAGCGTACCTCGACAGTCATCGAAACGAGCGCCGCCACACTCGATGCAAGTGGCACAGCTGGAAGCCCGCGGACAGCCGAACGCGCAGAGAGAAGGCGGATCACGGAGAGGTTGCGGCTTGCACGACCGGATCTCGTTGAACGCGCCCAAGCATCGAGGCGGGACAGCCGGGCAGGGCTTGAGCGGACGAAGATGCTTGGGCGCGTTCAACGAGATCCACGACAGTCTTTACTTCTACGTCGGCGTCAGCGTACGGGATGGACGTGGGGAGGGAGGCGAGCATTGACAATGGGATAAACGTGACGGAGGAAGATGCCAATATGGATTGGGACAAGAGTCGTCAATGGCGGAGAGGGTGAGGGAGGCGGTCAAGAGAGGTGAGAGCCCAAGCACGGTATTGCCATGGCTGGGGTGTCTGGAACGGTGGTATGCCGAGCAGGCGTGACGGCATGGAGAAGGTTTGAACGGCGTTTCTTTGGTGCATCCGACTGCGGGTGATGTATGTGGTTTCTTGGAGCGGGCGGGTTCCTGTAACAAACCGGGAATTCAACATGTTACCGAGTAGAGTGACTCGGTCTACTCCCTGAACAAATCCCCTTGCTTTAGAACCATGACATCCAGTGAACTGAAACCCATCGCCTTCTATGATATTCCAAGCATTCCCCCGGGCCGCGCCTGGTCCCCATTTACCATGAACACGAGGTACGCGGCATGCTAGCAGTCCCTTCCAACCCTGACATCTCACTCACCACCACCTTGTCAGATACTGCCTCGGATACAAACAGTTACCATTCACGACCGTCTGGGTCGAGTTCCCTGACATCGCGGGGCTGCTCCAGTCCAAAGGAATCACGCAGCCGCCATACACCCTCCCTGCGATCGAGGATCCAAACACAGGCGCATTCATTATGGATTCCCTCGCAATCGCAACGTACCTGGATGAGACGTACCCTGAGACGCCAAAGGTGTTGGCAGCTGCGGCGCGTGCGATACTGGAAAGGGTCGCGGACACGTTCTCATATGGGTCAGGAGGAGGTGCAGGTGCGTCGGGCGATGGCAAGACCGACCCTGATCCGAGTCTCGTGTTCATCGTCCTGGGCGGCGAGCGCCTCAATCCGATCAGCAAGGCGTATCATCACGAAACGCGTGCTGCGCGCCTCGGCGAGCAGTGGAGGACGCTGCTCGATGCCTTTTCTGTGAGTCCGGGGGACCGCGCGGAGCGAGTGAGGCAGGGCATCGAGGCGATCAGAGGGGTATGGGGTAAGGTGACAGCGCTGTATGAGCAAGGGACGTCGGGAGGGCCGTTTGTGCTTGGAGAGGACCCCTGCTTTGCTGATTTCACGGTTGCGGGGAGGGCAAGGTTTATCCTAGATGGACTTGTCCCGTCTGAAGTCGAAACCCTGACGAGTTTGGAGGGAGGGAGGTTGGTGAGGTTGGTGGAGGACCTTGAGAGATACTTCAAGTGATGACGGACGCTAACTGTAAGCTAGTGGTGGGTTAGGACGATGTATGTACTATTGTATCTTGATCAGTTGATTTCCAAGTGCACTTCTTGTACGGTCAAACATGAGCAGACATGATCTTCTTGCAAAGTAAGTCCCCGACTCCCGCTTGATGGGAAGGAGGGTCTTGTCAAACAGCAAACGTCTAGGCATCCTACAACATTGGGTACAGGCACAAGATCATGTAATTTGTTTGTATGAATTTTTTTGGGACGTTGTTGCCTTCCTTGCGTCTTTACATGCTGATCATGAAGCACAGGGTGTTTTACTATATAAATCGCTCGGGCTATGTGAATGTTGGTGACCGGTTTTTGACTCGATGTCCGATATCAAACATAATCGTATTATGTTACGTCGGAGGATCATCACATCCGACTTGCGCCAAGTGTACAGCTCTTGGTAAGTAGAGACTGGGGCTGGCCGACGCTGCCGAGGACTCACGTCAGCGCTTTCGTGTCATTACTCTCCCCCCGTTCATTTCCATTGGTTATCATGCACAGCAGTGACTCAGCCACGCTGTGTCTCATTTCATTGCTGTTGGATCGCAAAGTCGAACCAACCTGTGAGAAACCCAAGCATTGTTCATCCTTCTAGGTGATCGGAGTCACGACGCTCGTGTGCATCGGTTGGTCATGGACCGCCCCCGACTTGGGGTATAACTACCCTACCGCTGTACGTCGAGAAGCCATACCAAATTTCCCCCATGGCCTCTCAGAAAGCACTTTGGCTTAATAAACCTGGCAAGGACCTCGTGCTCGCCGGTAACGAAATCCCTGAGCCTGGCCCTGGTGAGGTTCTCGTCAAAAACTATGCAGTCTCTCTCAACCCGATGGATTGGTACTTCCCCAAGACTGGCTTCTTCATGATGAAGAACTTTCCAGTCGTCATCGGCGAGGAAGGCGCTGGCGTCGTCGAAAGGGTCGGGTGGGACGTCACGGATCTCAGTGTCGGGGACAGAGTGTAAATCATTGTCTTTGTCGTTTGAATTCTTGTCTATTTATGCTGCATTTCTAGATTCTACTCGACAAAGTTCAATTTCCAGAGCAAGTACGCGGCGTTCCAAGAGTATACGCTTATTTCTGCGGATCTCGCTGGCAAGGTATTTATGATTACATCTACTGTGTCACACCCATTTCTCACCCGGACTTTTCAGATTCCTGACAATATCACCTTTGACCAAGCCGCCTCAATTTGTATCGGCATCGCCCCGTTCGTCGTTCCTACCTATAGTCCAGAGCCCCATGGTTTCGGCTTCACTGCCCCATTCGAGGACGAGGGAGGGGTTGGTAAATACGCTGGCCAACCCATACTCATTATGGCAGGCGGTTGTTCGCTCGGACAATATGGTATGTGCTGGACACGCTCGACTCTTTATATCCATTGAGACGTAAACACACATTCAGCGATCCAGCTTGCGAGGCTCTCCGGTTTTTCCCCAATCATCACCACCGCATCCTTGCATAACACGGAATACCTCCAATCTCTCGGTGCCACGCACGTACTGGATCGCCGCCTATCCAAGGAGGCATTGAACGAGCGTATCGCACAGCTGTGCGGTGGCACACCGCTGCTGTACGCCTTTGACGCCATCTCTGTCGAGGACACGCAACGAGTTGCATACGACTCCCTTGCGCCGGGCGGCAAGTTCACCGAGGTATATCTCCAATTTTTACCCAGCCATGACCCAGCGAGCGACAAGAGGGTGTTGCATGCGTGGGGGTCGTTTGAAGTAACGACTCCAGGCGTACGTGAGTTTGGACAGCGCTTCATGCGCGAGTTGTCAGGGTGGCTCGCCGAAGGCAAGATCAAGGTACGGGGACGCCTCACTAGTGTTGTTGATAAAGTTGATCATGCTGAATTGTGTTGATTGTAGCCGAATGTGGTGGAAGTGCTCCCTGGTGGGCTGAACGGCGTGAAGGCTGGGCTGGAGAGGCTCGAACGCGGTGAGATTAGTGCACGAAAGCTCATCGTGCGTCCCCAAGAAACACAGTTTTGAGAGCGGGTGTACATCCTGTTCGTCTCCGTTACTGCTATCTGGAACACTGTCTCTTGTCACTGATTAACGTATCGAGGGTTCCCATATGGACACATGCTCGAGTAGAAAATAGGGATTCATACTAGTGACTACATTACAACATACAGTAATTCGTACCTGTTCAAGCAATAATGTCAGACCGTCTACGCCTGCCTGTTCTCCTTTACGTCCCACAGGCCACATTGACCTGCACCAATCATTCTCACTGAATATTCCTTGTGTTCGACCCATGGCACCCACACCCGTGCCTCGCAAAGCATGGCATCACAGCCCATCGTAGCGTATGTAGCCCCGCCTAGCAGTCGCGGCATTCAACATCCCGGCTGCATTATGTACATGAGAATACCAGTCACTCACCTTTATTTGCCATCATCATGAATGGCGCTGCGAGGGGCACGCCAACTTCCCCCCACCCCGTGAAGAAAGACGTGATGCCAGTGACAACTGACGCCGTCCCCATCGCACACGCTGTCCCGATGGTCGCGCCCATCTCCCAAGACTCCTCTGGGCAGAACGCGCGTGAATAGACGGTCCCATTATCATAGTCTACGCGTTCGACCCAGCGCGCCTGGAAATGGAGCGGGAGAGTTGGCAGGTTCGTCGTCCAGCGCTCGCCAGGCTGGAGGTTGTTCTTCCAGTGTGTAGGCGCGGTGATGTAAAAGGCGACATGGATGGCCTCGTCGAGGTTGTTGATGATGGTGAGATCAGGCATGGGTTGGTATGTACCGTACTTTGGGATGATGGATGAGATCGAGGAAGGGGGTGAGAGCGTTGGAAGACTGAGAGGGTGCAAGGTGGTCGAGGGGATGAGAAGAAGTCCAAGGCATGTGTATTTATCTGACTTGATATGCGTTCGACGATCCTCCTAAACAGGAGGGCGGCGTAACCCCTATGTCGAAATCAGAAGGAACATGCGACATCCATTCGTCTGCATAATGGGCATGCTTTGACATCGAGGTTTCGAAGCTAAAGAAATCTGGCCCGGGACGGTCCATGACCCTCAGGCTTACCAGCATGTTGCGCTCAAGTTTCCGCTTCTTTGGGTGGTACGTATATTAATCGACTTCGGCTTTGAGCTCCTGTTTGGCGCAGTTGAAAAGCAATCGACTGGTGAAAACGGAAAAACACGAGTGATTCGCGATTTCTGTACGCTGGCCGTGGCCGATACGACTTGCCACTGGCAGCAACTACCTGAGAACATGATACTACGGGATGTTACCATGGATTGATGACTAAGCTAATTGGGCGACTCCGAAAGGTTGTCAGAGCTTCCTCGACAAGTCCCATCCTGATCAATGCACACACACTGGCAATAAGGTAAACCAGACATTCGAATTATCGATCGATTCTGCTTTACTATATTTATGACAGCCTTCATGAGGCGCCCCAATTTACCCCCCCGTCTTGTCTTCGGCTCCGTCACGCGTACGGTGACGTTGCTCACCCGCTGTACTGCTGTATTTCCTCTGTCTTCATTGCTGCGCTTTCACGTCGCGACCAAAATTTATAGCGCCAGTGGACCCTGGAATACCTCTCAAGGCCCCCCTTTGGGACGTGCATCATTCTCTGTCTTTCCGTGCAGTAGACGATGTCGGCGCCCGACGAAAACTTGGGAAGTACCGAGTGTCGGGGGCGCTGACTGTGCTTGCGCGGCGTACGGAGGTTCAACGCACAATGGCGGCGAATCGTATTACGTACGTGGTGTCTTCCATCTGCGAAAATGAATTGCTCTATGGAACGTGGACTGAACCAGCGTTCGTATATACATGCGATGTCGCGTCAACGATCGAGAGAGAGAGAACACGGTCCTAAAGACACAACGTTGGGAAATGAAATGCTTCCTCAAACGTCCAGATCCGTCGATACATATCGTGGTCAGGTACCTCTTCCTCATCCTGAACCGTCCTCATGTATATGTTCTATACATCGACTCGATGACTGTTTTCTTCGTCAACGCCAACTCGGACTCAGTGCTCACTATTGCACCACTTGGGTGCGCGACAGGCTTCACGTTCGTGACACACCCCGGGAGTCGCATAGGATACAAAGTTGACATTCATTGCTTAACACCTCAGCGGACTCTACACTTGCCTATTCTCCCTGACGTCCCAGAGACCACATCGCGCCGCATCGATCATTCTCACCGAATACTCCTTGTGTTCCACCCACGGCACCCATACACGTGTCTCGCACAGCTTACCATCGTCGCGTACCTATTCCCACCTAATGCGTGTTCGCTTATTGATCAGTATACTTAACCTTGATAGCCAGTCGCGGGTAATTCTTACCAGCACTCGCTGCCATCATGAGCGGCCCCGCTACGAATGGCACTCCCACACCTTCCAATCCCGTCAGGACAGATGTCATCGCAGTGACAACCGAAGCCGTCCCCACAGCGCACGCTATACCGATTGTCGCGCCCATTTCCCAGCTCTCATCTGGACAAAATTCGCGTGATCGATAGACGGTTCCGCTATCATGGTCTGCGCGTTCGACCCAGCGCGCCTGGAAATGAAGTGGGAGAGAAGGTAAGTGCGTTATCCACCTCTCGCCTGGTAGGAGGTTGTTCCTCCAGTGAGTTGGCGCCGTGATGTAGAATGCGACGTGAATGGCTTCATCAAGGTTGTTGACGATGGTGAGGTTAGGCATTTTTTCTCAGGTACTGAATGAGACGAATGGCGAACTGAGAGGGTGGAAAAAGGTTGGGAGCACGAGATGCAACCCAATTCCAAGGGGATGAAGGTGTGTTTATCTGCCTGGAAACGTGTTTACATAAAGATTCTCCCAAGTAAAATTGGGGAGGACTGCATCATGTTCACAGCGGCATGTGCGGAACTCAGGCTTTACGCCGTTTCAACGTAGCAAAGTCGAAGTTACCTTGCTTGCAAGGTCACTGTTGACGACCGTTACACACGTGATTGCATGCGCACGTGATGGGAAATAATGAAATTGTCATGCTCACTACCAGCGAGCAGGCATGTGAATTAGACTAATACAAAAAAAACATGCTCAGTGATGCTATGTTTGACATACATTGATCAGATTTTAGCTTTTCCCAGTGGAGCGTCACTTCCTCTGTACACTAAGGTGGAAGGAGCGAACCCGAAATCGTCTGGTAAAAAGACGTCCTATGCAAGAGTTAGTGATAAGACAATGCATAGTGGACGTGGAAGCGAACAAGCTCCCCGGCCGCATCACACGGACCTATGTGGTAATTTCAAACCACCGTGCTCATATTTCAAGAGAAGAAGTGCGAGAATTTTAGTGAATTCCGGCAAGTGAATTGGTGTGAGCGCTCGTTACCGACTGCCACCAAGAAGCAGTGGATTCATTTAAATGTCGCAGCCGGTCATCTTCAATTGTGAGCTCTGGTAGATGGGATGATGTCAAAGCCTTTTCATCAAAATCTCGAAGGAGTCGTAGTGTCGCGGCCGGAACTCCTTGAGAGTGCAACATATAAATTGAAAAGGCTTAATCTTGATTGTCTACACTGTCAATGAACTGATTTATGCGACTCCATGTGGTAAGATTCAGGAAGAAGTTATGGATATAGCGGAGGTCATCAGTTTCGGATCTATCTCGGAAGAGAGGTTCACGGATACAGACTCAGGCTATGTTGAAAGATTGCGAAACATCAATAGGTTGATCGAATCACGAGGATTGTCGTTTGTGTAACAGTTTGCCTTTCCCTTCAATGTATTTTCAACATAACTCCCGAGTTGGGATCACCGACACGCGATCTTCAATGAATGTTTTTGCTAACGGTGTCAGTGACAGTCAGTCACCAATTACATGCCCGCTGCTCTTGAGTGCATCCGCGGCTGGTGGTCCTCGGCCATCGAACCAACACTCAACTGGCATGTTCCTAGTCTTATATACGAGCGCCCAAGGCTTGAGCGCTTGAGGCTCTCGGTAACATGCGAGGATAGGCGACACAGCAACGCCGCATAACTCCCACCCCACCGCAAGCCTCATTGCAGGCTGCCTCTTTGCAAGCGCCTGTTTTTCGAACAGTCGACAGATAGGTAAATGATACGTTCATCAACAACGGCTTGGATACGGTTGACAAACCAACTTTGAAGTTTTGGACAAGATCTTCAATATTCATGGTGGTATTCAACACAAACGCCAACTATGGCACGACCAAGTAAGTGAACATTCAATGGTCTGCACTGGTACATTTCAACAGAAAACGATAGTTTTGCGTCTCCGCCACCGCCGTATTCTGGATATGCACTCCCGAGTGGGTCACCTCAGCGCAATGGCTGGTCGCCAGTGGATCCATCCGGGTCATCAGTGTAAGCACGTGTCTTGTGCCGCTGGTCCATCCTCGTTGAGGCGTTTTTTAAAAAAAAAACAACGAACCACTCAGCATCCGCAAGATATTTTCATGGATAAACATCCGGTCATTCGCTGCCCTCCTGACGTTTGTCATCGCCATGGGTGTCTGTATAACCACGCTGCCGGTCACTTATTGTACCGATCCCGCGGACTCTCGAGTGCGGGAACGGATCCGTGAAGAATGGAACAAGGAGTATCTTGAACACGAGAAACAGGCGGCCGAGCGGGAGGTCATCAAGGCGCAATGGGAGTGGGAAGACGAGCAACATGCAGCACTGCTTCACGAATGGGATCAAGCACATGTTCAGCATTCAGTACTACTTCGACAATGGGAGCAAGAAGGTGTTCAGCATGCAGCACTACTTCACGAATGGGAGCAAGAACATCTTCAGCATGAACGGGAGTTGAAAGAGCGTGCGCAACGTGAGGAAGATGAACGCACGCGACTCGACTTGTTTTGGGGTCATGTAGAGACACATCAGTGCAAAACGTATGGGACGAGGGAATATTCCGCAGTCCTGATGAACCTACCGATGAATTGGGAACGGCGTATAGAGGCGTGCAAAGCTACACCACTCGAAATTCACGGAACCACACACATGCCAAAGAGCTGCGAAGATAAGGTATGTGGTGTTCATTTGAGGATGTGGGGATGATTGACGTTGTTAGGGTCATGGCATTGTCATTGGTCGATGGGAGAATGATCAGCATGAACCGGATTGTGCGCCATATTGGATCTGGTACAATGATCAGGAAAGTCCTTTCCTTACCCGCATTACGCCAAACTGACGATCCACCTAGGGTTGTACATCTCCGGGATCGGGACAGCGGGTAAGATAAGAATCTCGAAGACATTACACTCCTTTTAAAAAGATTGGGCCACCCCGCAGCGCATCGAACAGTATCTGAAAAATCTTCCAAAGGGGAGCGATTGGCGAGAATTATGTGCCACGACGCCAGCTCGCTTCCATGGGATGGAGTTCTCAGGTGCCCATAAATGTACTCAAATCGTACGTTACAGACTGGAACTCCCCGTGCGACACACTAAACGATGTGTGTGTACTTGCAGAACACCGGAGCGTTTGGTTACTGGGAGATTGATGACGCTAACTGTTCGTGAAAGACGCTTCAATAAATGTCGGTGTTTTCCAGGTTTATTGCTCGTGCCCACCTCGATCATAGACTGGTGACCAATCCGTATATGATAATCGCGGCTCGACGGCTTGCCTCTGCCCCTGTTTTAGACGGACTGGTCGCTAGTTTACCCTCCTCGCTTTGTCACTTGTTTGTACAATATCGATCTATGGTTACTTCATCTTGATCTCTTGGAGATACTGACTCCTTCCTTTCTTGACCTGCCTCTTGCTGGACTGAAGTTGCTTCGAAAGACTGACCCTTCAGCTGCACGTGTCTTTCACAGAATCTTTCAACTCCAAGGACGTTCCCAGCGAAAGCCATCTAGCGCTCTCGAATCGTTGATTTTCGGTGTGGGTCTACGCAGGCGTCGTAGCCGAGTCTTTGATGAAGATCACTTCGATCGACACACCGCACCATTAAAGTTTTCTGAGAGAAAATGTCTGGGCAAGTTTCCTCTGACGTCTTTTCATTGTCGCAGCTCAATCGAATGTGACGACACTCTTTCTGCACATACAGACACGAGTCTCATGGGTATCGGGACGGACAGGGGTACGGGTGCAACTCGGAAGGTGGCCCATTGGTTGTATATGGGTACGTGCTCCGACCGATTCCGGGGCCCTGCGAGAATCTTGCCCCATTCATGTCAGACCATCACCCGAAGAAAATAGCCCGTTGTTACCCGAGGAGACACGGAGTATGATATCCCAAGGCGAATTCAAATTCATCATATACGGTCCACTCGCGTTATTGGCCTTGTTCGTCAGCGTCAATTTATACCTGCACTTTGTGATGTGCCCCTTGTATCCATCGACCATGGACACCATTTGTCGAGGTTGGGAGGAAGATGTAGCGCAACACGAATGGAACATGGCACGTCGCATTCATGAGGAAACTGAACGTCAGGAACAGGTGAGGCAGGAATGGGCCCGAGAGTCCGAGAGGCATTGGCGCGAGGTCGAAGAGTACGAGAAGGTAGTTATATGCTGGATGCACGAAGAGGATGAACGTCAAGAGAGGGTTCGGAAGGAATGGGTTAAGGAGGCAGAAAGGTATAGGCACGAGCGTGAGGGGATGGAGCGCCGAGAAAATCAACGCCGAGAAAAGGAGCGACAGAAGTGGCGGCGTGAAGTGAAGGATCACGATCGAATTGAGGAGGAGCGCAGGAAACGCCAGAAACTCGACGTGTTTTGGGGTCGTGTCGAGACACATACATGCACCACATACGCTACCAGGGAGTATACTGCCCAGCTCATGAACTTACCCGCAACTTGGGAGCATCAAGTAGAAGCGTACAAGGCTACGCCACTTGAAGTCCACGGGATGTCGTATCTACCGAAGAGTTGCGAGGATAAGGTAAGTGATGTTAACTGGAGGATACTCCCAAGATTGACGTCGCGTTAGGACCCTGGGGTTGTCATCGGAAAATGGGAGATTAATCAGCATGAACCCGATTGTGCACCATTTTGGATCTGGTACAAGAATAAGGAAAGTCCTTTCCTGACCCGTGTGTTCGATGGTTACGCCAAACTAACGATCACTCTAGGGTTGCACATCTCCGGGATCAGGAAAGCGGGTAAGATGAGAATCTCGAAAACATGACACTTTTTTTTGATTGGGCCAACCCGCAGCGCGTCGAACATTACCTGGAAAATCTCCCAAAGGGGAGCGATTGGCGAGAATTCTGTGCCACGACGCCAGTTCGCTTCAATGGGATGGAGTTCTCAGGTGCCCAGGAATGTCTCCAAATCGTACGTTGTAGGCTGGAACTGCCGGGCGGCGCTAACTAATTTGCAGAATTCGGGAGCGTTAGGCTACTGGGAGATTGATGACGCTAATTGTGAGTGAAAGACGTTTCAATGGATGTTAGTGTTTCCCAGGTTTATCGTACGTACCTTCCTCACATTGTGTTGGTGAAAGATAGTATTTCAAAGAACGTCGGTATTAGTTGCTTATTTTTGATTTCTTGGATATACTAGTGATTGTCTAGATTGAACTCATAATTCCAAGTCGGTAACTGTCGACTGGCGCTCGGCGAAAACCTCGCTTGTCTAAGGAATGCTGCAAGATGATCACATCACAGCTAGCTGAAAAATCTAGGCCAAATTTCACCTTCGACTTAGATATTTGTTTATGGGTGAGGAAGAAACAAAACAAGATTCGAAATGGAGACAAACCCTACAAGATTACTTACCCCAACCTGGCGAGCGCCAGTACCTGATGCTGTTGGAAGCATGCATAGCTGTGCGATGAGCACTGTCATTGCGTAGGTTCGTGATGTTCAGGTTTTTCCCAGATGCCATGATTTGCGCTCGCCGGGACCATTTTCAAGTACCTCTCGGTAATCAAGGAAGGCCATGCGGATCGCTTGTGACGTTTCAAGACGCAATCTGTCTCTCCGTCTCTATCGCATCCCGCTTTCTGTCTCCAAGGAAGTTATACTCTGTTTGTTGATCCGTCTTGGAGATGGTGCATTAATTAGGGTTGTAGAACGGAAGAGTAAGTGTAAAACGATGTTCGCCTCAAGTAAATGAAGTTACCCTGAAAAGTAAACCAGTTGAACCTTTGGCTGATCAAGAGTGACGCATACCCTTCGAATGAATGTCATGCCAATTCAATATTCTGAATTATTTTTCCGGCCAGCATGTCGTTCAGAGGGCTAGACACTTTTCAGTTTCTGGTGGATCCGGAATACTAGCAATGTGTCGTGAGGAAGCAACAGTGTACGGAAAGCAATTGATTCTTGATTACGACCCACGAGGAAACTAACATCATAGGCATGTTACAAAATGAGACTTGAATGGGTGCATGTCTTCATTGGATATGCAGAGCGGAGGAACCGAATGAACATTGGACCCACAACTACAGTCTGGAAAAGGGAATGCATGATATCTGGAGGGACAAAGCAAACTTGAAGCATGGGACACTAAGTCGTTAATTCGATCTGTTAGTTAAAAATCTCAATATGAACTCTGACATACCAAGAGAATCATCGAGTCGTCAATGTGGCGGGCCGGCTTGTCCTCCTGCCCCAGTCTCCGAGTCCCATGAAAAATCAAAGAGCCATACGACCACAATCATTCACAATGAAATGCTCCTCGTTAGTCGTCTTCACTGGACCACTGCACCAGTCAACTGTAATCTGGTCAGCTTGCAATTGAAGATAGTCCGGACAGAGGGAGGCTTACTAATGCACCGCAGTGAGTATTCCAACTTACGTAATAGAACCTATGTTAGGGTTAGGATTACTACATCCGCTGAGTGATGCTTGCGTGTTCCCGTCCCGCTTGGTATCGCTTACCACTACTCTTCAAAGACAATTACTTCCAGCTACATATCGACGGAAAGGCGTCCTTAAAATGCTCCCGTTATTTGGAGATGAGCGTAGGCGGCGCGAGATCAACTTAGGAGGGTCGACCTCTGTATCATCCCAGGCGGCGATCTTAGACCAAGCGCGAGCTCAAAGGATGGAACGGGAGGCGCAGCGCAAACGAGAAGAGAGCGCGATTCGAATACAAGGATGGTGGCGCGGCGTACGCGAAGCTCAGCGTGTCCGGCAACAGTTGCGTCAGGCATTCCTGGAGCAAGTCACTGGCCTCACAGCCCTGCGATGTCTTGTCCTCGTTGGGCAGGATGAGGAACTTCTCAGTCTGTGGTCTGTGAGAATACATCAGGATGATGGTGGGTGTATCCTTGTATGATATGTGGCGTCATTTCATCATCGGCGTTGCAGCTCTGTTGTTTGGACCTGCGCAGGGCCCTGATCGGGACCATTGGACAACACTTCTGAGTCGCGTCGCCGTTCTCTTGCTTCATTCCATATCCAGTAGGGCAGGGTGAGTATATCCACTCTGATACATGTGCTGTATGGTTTGATAGTCTTTCAGAGTTCCCACTGCTGTGGTACATCTTCAGGTGTTGTGCAAACTTCTGGATCCGTCATTAGCTGTAAGGCTTCTAGGACCATCCGGGAATGGCTTATCATTGCGCATATCGCAATGGCTCGTGCAGAATGATATCTACCTACACCTTGGACGTGCTATAATGGCATTTGTTTGTCACCTTCATCTCTTCCACTTTCGATAACTCACCTCTCCACAGGGACCTGAGTCCAAGAACAACCCATCTGTTCCTTATCTGGTTAAACTTCTGTATCTCCCCCTCACCAACTTGTCATCGACGTCCGAGTTATTTACCCGATCCTTCCGGGGTTTGGTTTCGCACATCTTTGCTCTTCCCTTACTCCCTTATCGTATCCCTCTTACGTCACTCTCCGAGTTATCTGGACGGCTTCCCCTCACACATCTACATGTACTATCATCGTGTATCCCCGACATCATTTCCGTAACCTCCACATCGTCGCAGATCAACATTGTCGCGAATGTCCTGGCTTTTACCCCTCCGCGATATACCACTCTCCCTGTATCATCGCTGAAGGCTTACCTGCAACTCCTCTCTGCTCTGTTGAACGTCTTACCACCCCAGGCTTTAGAACCCCCGCTACCCCAGGACTCCCAAACGCTACCAACGTCGTGGGCAGATGACAGTGACTCGGAATCAGAACGCCCTAGTAATATTATCGCCTCGCGGTCCGCCCTTCCTCCCCTCGATTCAAGGACGCGGAAGCGCTTGCAAATGTTACCATCTCAAGACCACTTAAATTCTCTTCTGAAACCTGCGCAGCAGCATCCGGAGTTACTCTCAGAGTTGGTTTCGATGCTCCTTAGCCTTAATCTCGCCTGGCCCTCGAGAAAGGAGAAGGTACTCACTACCCTACTCCTGTATGGTGGGGGAGGTCTCGTGCGTGAAATATACCGGGAGTATGTCCGAGCGACACCCCTTGGTCGTGACGAGAATCTTTCGTCACTTATGGGTGTGTGTCCAAGTTGTTTTTCGGCCACATGGCACTGATCAACCATAGATCCATCTCTTGGGTCATACTGGCCTCCATTGCTTCTCCATACAGACTTATACACACAGTCGCTCCTCACGATGGGCGATGACGAGTTCTTCTCCGGTTCTCGAAATACACTCACCCTCAATGAGCTCATTCCATTTTCACGCACCCTCTTTAACATCGCCTTTACGCTGTACTGGAGAGAAGACCAAGCGAAAGTCCAGGAGGCGACGGCCCCTGGGCTCAACATTTCTTGGGAGGGCGTACGCGATTGGATAACCAAGTGCTTGCAGGCGATACATGCACGAGAGTGCGGTTGATGTGCTTGTTTTATGTGCAACCCTGCTGATTCCTCTTACATAGCTCTCGAAGACCGTTCATGCCCGAAGACCATTGGCATGTGAGTTCACAAATCGACATGAACTCGTTCATAGAGGCAGCTGTGTACGTGCCCTCCATGATATGTTTCCATCAAACCTAATCGTGTTCTCTCAGATATGAGGAGCAACAAGTAGACGACCTGGCAGCCCCTCGCTCCAGCTCACGTCGCCAATTGGCCCATTTTCCTCGATTATCTCCGCGATTAGGAGTGTTAAACAACATTCCGTTTGCCATACCATTTGAGACCCGGGTGCTCATTTTCCGTCGATTTGTGCAGAGCGACACAATGAATAGAGGTTTAGGTCACTCGTTGCGCAGAAATAGGATTGAGGTATCTATCAGGCGAACTAGCATCTCCCAGGATGGATACGATCGACTCTCAGACGTTGACCTTCGAGCTCCCATCAGCATTACCTTTATTGATCAATTCGGTGAAGCAGAGTGCGTTGCATTCCCTTTGGGAGCATCTTGTGTTCGGCCATTCTGATCGTGTTATGCTCAAGGGCTGGCATCGATGGCGGAGGGGTATTCAAAGAGTTCTTCACATCTTTGTGCAAGGAAGTCTTCGATACGGACCGTGGTCTATGGCTTGCAAACAAGAAAAATGAGATTTATCCCAACCCTCATTCCTATGCTAAAGAGCGTAAGTCTTCGGTCATTGTCACGTTCATTCCTTGAAATACTCACCCTCTTGCTTCTTTTGCCCTGC
>JBBPLK010000139.1:36605-52596 GCA_038089735.1 Exsudoporus frostii
CTATGGCTTGCAAACAAGAAAAATGAGATTTATCCCAACCCTCATTCCTATGCTAAAGAGCGTAAGTCTTCGGTCATTGTCACGTTCATTCCTTGAAATACTCACCCTCTTGCTTCTTTTGCCCTGCGCCCAGCGCATAGCCTCAGCTGGTATCGATTCATCGGTCGCATCTTAGGAAAGGCGCTTTACGAGGGTATTCTGGTCGAAGTAGCGTTTGCTGGATTTTTCCTTGCGAAGGTGAGGTGTTGAGCGAATGTCTTCCTCTCCACGGACAAATAGGCTGACGATAATTTCAGTGGCTCGGAAAGCAGAGCTTCCTCGATGATCTTGCGTCTCTGGACCCCGATCTTTATCAGGGTCTCGTCTTCCTCAAGAATTATACGGGCAATATGGAGGATTTGTCATTAAATTTTACTGTTGCTACCGAAGGTGGGTCTTTCCTGATCTAAAATTGTTTTTCGCAACCGAGTTTTCCCCAATGCCTTGAAATAGAATTCGGGGTTGCAAAAGCCGTCGACCTCATTCCCAACGGAAGCAACGTTCCCGTAACGCGAGAAAATAGGCTGCAATACATATACCTCATTTCCCACTACAGGCTGAGCAAGCAGATAAAGCTGCAGAGCGAAGCATTCTTCGAAGGTCTTTCGGAAATAATAGACCCCAAATGGCTCCGGTGCGTTTCTGAAAGCCACCGTCGTTATCAATGGACGGGAAGAAGGAGAGGGCTGACCGATCGCTCCGTTTAGCATGTTCAACCAACAAGAGTTGCAGATATTGTTGGGTGGCGTGAACGCCCCTGTGGACCTGGACGATTTGAGACGACACACCAATTATGGCGGGCTCTATGACAATGAGGAACCGACCATCCAAGCATTCTGGAGGGTACGTCACGGGAAAACTGTTATCTCTCTCGGGACATGAACTAAAATAACACTTCTTCTTTCTCCCTCTCTAGGTGTTGGAGAGCTTCGACCAAGAACAGAGACGAACGTTTTTGCGTTTCGTCACGAGTTGCAGTCGACCACCGTTGCTGTGAGTAATAGTGGTTGTGTGTTTGTTGCTGATGGGTCGTTGACGGGGAATACATACAGGGGATTCAAGCAGTTGAACCCACTTTTTGCCATTCGGGATGCTGGGAGCGACGAACACCGCTTGCCTACGTCGAGCACATGTGTCAATCTATTGAAGGTAAACCCATTTTTAGCTCGCCTCTTCCTTTTTCCTTTTTCGACTTCTTCGTGCTGACCATATGCACCATTGTCCAGCTTCCGAGGTACCAGAGTGAGAAAGTACTCCGAGATAAGTTGCTTCAGGCAATTTCGTCGGGTGCGGGGTTCGATCTCTCATGATAAGGGAAGAAGCGTCGCACGGTGTTGTGCATAGAGGCTGTTCTTTTCCTTCTCTCTTTCTTTTTAGAACGTTTCCACCATACTAGCCATACATACACATAGCACGTGTAGCAATGCAAAAACAACATTCGCCGTTCCATATCTTCCGTTGATCCTTCGTTTTTCGAGCCAAGACAGAGAGTTATTTCCTCCCTCCAAGCGTGGTATAGATATTGTTTTCCCCTCCCGTTGTTCCACGACGCGCTTCTTTGAAGTAGTTGGACACCAAGAAAGCAACGTCTGCAGTCACGTGAGCGAACTGGCAAGGTCCTCGTTGATTCATTTCCGTGACTCACCCAACGACTGCTCGAAATTAAGTCTGGGATCGCAAAAGGACTGATCGGAGATATTCGGGATCAGAACAAGAGTTCGCAAAGGCTAAAATAAAATAAAAAGAGGCCGACGCACTTGGTATCTCAACCCGAGTTCCTCCTCGCCAAGTTCCATACTACCACCGAGACACTCGGTGACGCTGAACCCTTCATCGTTAAGTTCGCCCGTGAATTCGAGGCTGACACCGCCCAGGCTGGAACCACAGGTAGTGTGAATATTGATGCAGGACGTCAGTTCGCTGATGATAGTTCCAAAATGACGGGTCTTGAGACCCGTTCCGGATGTAAGCGTGCTGCGGGTTTGACGCCAGTTCCGTCAGCCTCATCCTTATGGAAGTAGAGAAGGGTAAGGAGGAAGGGCTATGAATAACGCACTTGCCATGCATGGGATCACATATCCAAGCGACCGGGTGCCCGGATGCCTGGACGGCATGGATGTGGCCGGGAAGGTGGCTATCTATCTGAAACCAGTGGAAACATTGGAAACACCCCACGTGGTGTCAAGGAGTAACGACATGCCTTACCGGCCCCGTAGCGCGTAATCAGGGTGACGCGACCGGGCTCCTTGTTAGGGTTGACGACTTGTGGTCGTGGAGAACGGGGAAAATGGGGAGAAGAAGGTAAGGGAGAATGATGGTCATTGACTCGACGAAGCGAATGAATGACACGCCTTACTTTCGAGCAAACGAGTTAGCTCTTCGTTACCCAACGTTGGACCAACTTTGATTCCAATCGGGTTGCGGATGCCACGGAAGTACTCAACATGTGCCCCATCAAGCTGTCGGGTACGATCGCCGATCCACAAAAAGTGTGCAGATGTATTATAATAGCCTCTTTCTTGCGATGCTCCTAATGGCGACCCGCCAAGCGAAAACTCACGAGTGAGCGCTTGTTCATAGTCCAACATGAGGCCCTCATGACTTGCCCCAAAAATGTCAACACGGACCATAATGTCGGCGAAATATCATTCGACGAACCTGGTATAGAAATCTACTTCGCCCAGGATACCTCGACCTCCACCGCGTTCGAATGGTACGCTTTCTCTCCCCGAATCCGCGCCGATTGTACGGCTGAAGTCTAATGCATCGGCAAGACCTTCCGTAATTTTCTCAAATTCACTTCTAAATATTTTTATGAAATGTCGATCAGCGGTGCAACGGGTTAAAACGGTCCGCGGTACCAACCGAAGGGAGGGTGAGCGAACATGAGAAAGTGACCAATCCCGCGGATGATGCAAGGAGGCAAATCCCGAAGTCAGCAACCCGCGAATATAGTTCAGTGTCGCCGTGGAATGAAAGTAGGCACTACTTCCATGTGAGACAGATAGTGCAACATTCTCGCATAAAAGTCTGACCTGAGTAGTCGCCGCGGATCTGGTGTTCTGTCATTCGGGTCCAAACTGACAGATGGGTGATTTGAGGATGATGTGGTAGCGATGTTCTGGGACGGAAAGACTTACCCGTTGACGTTGTCACCTCTATATAGAAATTTCAGCATAAATGGTATACCTGCTCAGGAAAGCTGAACGCACCGAAAACTGAGGACTTCTTTATCCCCGATTAGTTCTGTGCCGCTGCTCCTCGGCTTGGCGTATTGACCCGCAATACGGCCGACGCGTACCTGTGCGCATCTCGTGAGAATGACGGCCCGCAAGTATCATAATAATGAGTCTTCGACTGTGGACATACCACAGGAAGACGGCCACCCCAAATCAGTATGAGAGAAAAGGAGAGGATCAATCCAATTTTTGCAGATATGTTTTGCTGTCACACCGGAGTCAGGGACCTTGTACGTCCAGGGACGAACATGGTGATACGCACTTGTGTACACGCATCGAAGCTCTCTGCACAATCTCCTGCATGAAGAAGGAAAGCTTCATTTCGTTGGACTGCCGCCAGCTGGAAACGCAGACGTTCGATCTAAAAATTTGAAGACAATCAGTGCCCCGGGTCGCCCTGGGTGAGTTCACCAAATGTCGAAAGAAAAAGGAACCTCGGATGGCGTCACGAGAGGAGGTAAGGCACTGATTTTGGCTAGCACGCTGTGACATCAGAAATTATGATGGAGTAATTGAACCATCGAAAAAGGAGCACGCCTGGAGAGGTTTTCCAAGTCTGGATAGTTTACCGACTGTGAAGGGAAAGTGTGGAGATGATGAGCCAAGCTGGATCCCAAAGGATGACGAGATTCGGTTGATGTTTTCCCACCTGGGCGGCATGTTTAGACGTCCAGGACGACGGAGACCAGTCTGCCTGCGCGATTTTAGACATTGTTGACGGTGCAAGGGAGAACAAGTCTGAAGGTTAATGGCCGAGTAAAATTATATGTTGATCAGTGAGTGAGTCACATTGGCCAGTGTCCTTCATCGATCAGCTACTAGGCTCATCACTTCAGCGCGGCCGCCGGCCCGTCGCCATTTGGATTCCCACCACTACCGCACCACACCACAACCTCGTTCAAATCGAAGATATTCCAATTCATCACAGCTCGGACTATGTTTCAGTGCAGATCTACTAATTGATAGACGCATATCGATTCCTCTGGATAAGATTGGCCACGTCTCACAACGATAGGCGATGACATGCGAATGGTTGACATTCGCACCATGACAGGGCCGTATTTGGAACTGTTGCAATCGACAGGCTCTCACCTCGTGGGCCTTTTCAACTGTCCTCGGACTGCGTTTCCATCCCGATCGGCTTACGCGGTCTTTGTGCGCTCTAAATTTCTTGACCCAGTGACATGAGCTCACGCGACCACCAAGTTTAATTCTTTGCGCCACTCTGTCCGCGGAGGAACACAGTACGTCCACATTCCCTTGTCTCCATGAGGGTCATATGTGGTCCGTCGCGAATACGATGACATGTGGTCACGTCCGAAGAATGTCTGGGAAGGGCAGGCATGAATACTCTTGATACCCGTCTTTCTCCAAGCTCGTGGCTCGCTCGGATACATGGTTCACGCTGGGTAAGGGGTACCCGCGTAACCTATGATGGTCAACCTACGGATGAAGGTTGGTCGGGTAATGACGGGTGTGGGTATCCGGAATTGACCTGGGAGGACAGATGCGGGATATCAAAGATCATATCCTTTATCTGTCCTTCGTCGCCAAACACGTAATACCATGCTGTTTTCTCCGAGCTCTTATAAAGGAGCTGTCCACTTCCCACTGAATGCAGCACAGCTCACTCGACACGGTAACTGCTTTTATCACTCGCCATGCTTCCCTTGATCCGCGCTGCTCTCGTCCTCGTTCAAGCATTAAGCAACCATCGGGCATTTTCACCCCCTAACAAGACGCCCGTGAAAGCACGGTATCATACTGAGGAGGCTTATGTCCTGCAGATAGCCCCCTTGATCTTCAAGGTACTTCTGCATTCTATTTGTTTCTTGAGCGATGCTCAGGATTGTTACAGCTTCACACTGTGCTTATGTGGTGTATCGCTGCAACGGAAGCTGTTTATGCCATCACCCACTATTTCGATACAACCCTTTTCCCTTCGCTATCTGCCTACATGGATACATCTATCTGCCCAGCCACTCGGTCTCACATAGTGACGCCCTTGTTTCTGACCGGCGTACTTCTGACCGTCGTTGGGATGCTCATCCGTATCCAATGTTTCCGAGAACTCGGCCAGCTCTTCACCTTTGACCTCACCATCCTCCCTGATCACAAGCTGGTGACGTCCGGATTTTACGGCTATGTTCGCCACCCATCTTACACCGGCTCAATACTCATCGTCATTGGTCTCGCGTTGTCGCAATTGACTCCAGGGAGCTTGGCAATGGAATGCAGCGTCCTTGGACCCGTCGGATCGGGGATCCTGTGGACTGCATGGTGGATGTACACGCTTTCTGTGGGCATCAGTCGAGCGATTGCCGAGGACAAGGAACTACAAAAGCTGTTCGGTTCAGAGTGGGACGCTTATGCGTTGACGACCAAATATTGGTTCTGTCCCGGACTGTGTTGATCTGCCCGTTTTTCATGGCGAGGTGAGCCCCCGAACGCCAACTCTGCAGCTCATATGCAAACGTTAACCCCGTTCCTGGACGTAGATTGAGCCCGAGTGCGTGTGCTCTGACTGTGCGTTGGCATGGATGATACGATCAAAACCGATAAGGTCATGGACATGATCCGGAAAAATATATAGTACATATGTACTCGAACGCGTATAGACCAATCCACAACCGACTATTACATTACGGATAACTAGCTTCCATTCTGGCTCCACGTCACTGTCTACGAATCCAGTAAGTGAGTGACAAGGGTACCGGTAAGCCGCGGTGGTTTGGATTCTTCAGTGTCTCCGCGGGATGACTGCCTGCAAGTCTGCCGTTGGATATGTTACTTTCGTGTCAATGTGCCCGTCAAATCTCACCCAACGAAAAATATTTTATCTTATTGCCACGCTATTCATTTTGTGAGACATCACGCGGGACAGGTACAAAGACGGCTACAATTCGGCGCGTATAGCTTGTGTGAACCGTTGGTATCGTTGCGTCTTTAGCACTTATCTGATCCTTGCATGCAAATCTCCCAAGATATGTAGGTCCAAAGGGTTTTCGGCATATCTGGAAATGAGTAACAGCATTCTCTACTGTATATTCATTCGTGCCTACATCATGATCTGGGAAGACGCTTCAAGTTGCACGCGCCTAGTTCACTGGAATAGTCCCCTGTTGAAGCGCAGCCAGCAATCTGCATGATGGATAAGCCCAAGTGTGCGGTGAGACGCACATCTGGGCCTTGCATTGCCCTCATAGTACATTCAGTGTTATCTCCGATCAAAACACTGTCACAAATGGAACAAGGTCCGATCTGTGTTCATGTCAACAGCCTCGCAACAGCGACAAGGATCGGGACCGATTTGCGTGTGGCGGCGTCGGACCAACGAAATAAATCTGTTACACAGCTAGCTCCTGCATGTGATACCGAGCATCGCACGCTGCAATTAATTGCGGGTGGTAACTTATAAAAACCCGAAGCCTGAGGCACAACGGGTAGATTGGCGCTGTCCTGCGGTAGTCGCACACACTGCGGCGTTGGCATCGTCCCATCCAAATCCTGGGTGCAAGTCCAAACTCGAGTTTAGGCGAGCCGGTACCGTCACATACCGGGGTCCCAAAATGCTGGCGTCGTAGCCACCCCCTGGGAGTAAGTTGGAGCGAAGATCCGATCAAACCCAAACGCATTCCCAACAAGAGCCTTACCCGGGGTAAAGGGCCACGTCTGACAAATGTCTGTCCATGCTGACGACCTCCCAGCTTACCACGTCCGAGCCACGTCACGAGCCACAACGCGAGGCGGAACACTGGCAAAACACCAGTTACTGGTCGTACGTGGTATGTTGAGGTGACAAAGGACAATTAACCTGGGAGGTCAGATGCAAAATATCTTTGAATCTATGACGTTTTCGCCATGCCATGAGTCACAGCACGAGGCAGAACATTGCGTTGCGTGTTGAGGTGACAAAGGGACGCCTAACCTGGGAGGACAGGTACGGAATATCTCTTAATCCGCCATGTCATAAGCCGGGCAAGGCCGAACACCCGTCACTACTCCTCCGCGGTGGATGGTTCGTCATGGAAGATAGGAAGAAGATTGGCGAGATTACACGTCGCCTAGTAGACACGTTCGGAGTTCGACTCTGGGTAACTCCGAGTCTCGGGACTGGCTTGTCTCGTCACAAGGTAGTACTACCGCCGCCTGCTCAAAGCGCTCAAACCTCGAGTGCGTCGTCTTCCAATTTCATGAAACACTGTGAGCGTTTTCGCTGATCCATTACCTCTTTCCCCCTTTTTTGGACGAGGCCAAGGGGTGGATATAATGAACCACACCACCCACCAGATTGGCCAATTTCAGTTAGGGATAGATGTTATTCAACGTCTGCCTGTATGCCGAAAATTTCCGGACGAAATGGGTATTTAATCTTTCAGAATAAATGCCAACTATGGCGGGACCAGGCAAGTGGGTACTCAGATGGACTGGACTGGACCATACAATTCAAGACAACAGTTCCATATCTCCGCCATCATATTCTGGATCTCCATCCGGTTCAATGATGGGTCAGCAGTGGATCCATGTAGGCCATTCTTGCGTACAGCTGAGGAGTTTCATCGAAAAAGTGAACCATCTTCGACCCTCAAGAGATTACCATGGATGAATACTCAATCATTCGTTACGCTCCTGACGTTAGTCATCGCTGTGGGTCTTTGTTCTGTACTCACAGGCGACGCACACAACCTGGCCGGTAAGTGGGAAACGTCGCACATCAACCTATATCGTAGGTACCATACTTCAATGTATTGACAGCTGTCCACGTGACAGTCAATATCTTTGGCGTCCGCCAGAAATCGGAAACGCAAGTCCAGCGCAGTCCCTGTTCCCACTAGGCCGACATCTCGTGGCAGAGATCACCTTGACGTATTGCGTTGACGATGTTTCCACTTCTCCAGCTTTGTTGATGTCAACCATGGAGCCTTTGCTTGCAGGCAGTAGTGCGCAGCCTGTGTCAACACGGTATCAGGTTCATTGTAAGGACTCATCACCAATGCGGAAGTTTCATATGCTTTCTCACCGGCTCGGTCTGCTGCTTTCTGCTGCAAGTTGGATTTGTCTGCGAACACCTGGAGCGCATACGCTAACTGGACGGTCGGATCATGACGGGTATGGGTACCCTGTGAACACGGGTGGGTACGGACAAAGGGACATTTAACTTGTGGAGGACAGATATAGGATATCTCTAAATCTACCGTCGCTTCCGCCATGTCGTAGGCTACGGCGCGAGGCCGAATGCCGTTCAGTGACTCGTACGCGGTGTGCTAAGGTGATGATTCGTCGAGGACAATCTATAAAACGAGAACGAGAATACTTGTTGCCCACAAATTGTTAGGAGTACTTAGCATCACAATAGCTGTAACCTAGAATGATCAATGAGCGCTACTCATCATGGCTTTCGGTAACATGCGAGGACTCGGATAGGCGACGCAGCAAGCTAACGCCACTGTAACTCCCACCGTCGCAGTGAGCCTCACAGGGCTGCTTCTTTTCAAGCGCCTTTTTTCGAACAGTCGACAGGTAGGTAAACATTCGTGAACAACGGCTCGGATTCAGTTGACAAACCAGCGTTGAAGTTTGGACATATTCATGGTGAGATACAGCTTCACAAACCCCAACTATGGCGCAACCAAGTAAGTGAACATTCATTGCCAGTCTGGACTTGCACATTTCAACGCAAAACAACAGTTCCGGGTCTTCGCCTCCGCCGTATTCTGGATATACACCCCCGAGTGGGTCACCTCAGCGCAATGGCTGGCCGCCAGTGGATCCATCGGAGTCATCATTGTGAGCACGTGTCTTGCCACCATGCGGCTGGTTCATCTTCGCTGAGGCATTTCCTTGAAATACCGCACTACCCAGCATCCGCAGGATACTTGCATGGACGAACACCCGGTCATTCGTTGCGTTCCTGGCGTTTGCCATCACTGTGGGCCTCTGTATGACCACGATGCCGGTTACTTATTGCAACGATCCCGCGGACCCTCAAGTGCGGGAACGGGTCCGCGAAGAATGGAGCAAGGAGTACCTTGAACACGAGAAACATGCGGCCGAGCGGGAGGTGGTCAAGGCACGATGGGCGTGGGAAGACGAGGAGCATGCAGCATTACTTCGCGAATGGGAGCAAGAACGTGTTCAGCATGAACGAGAGTTGAAAGAGCGTGCGCAACGCGAGGAAGATGAACGCACGCGACTTAACTTGTTTTGGGGTCATATAGAGACACATCAGTGCAAAACTTATGGGACGAGGGAATATTCTGCAGTCCTGATGAACCTGCCGATTAATTGGCGACGGCGTATAGAGGCGTGCAAAGCTACGCCGCTCGAGATTCACGGGATCACAGAATTTCCAAAGAGCTGCGAAGATAAGGTATGTGATATTCATTGAGAGATGTCGGGATGATTGACGTCGTGTTAGGGTCAGGGCGTTGTCATTGGTCATTGGGAGAATGATCAGTATGAACCGGATTGTGCGCCATATTGGATCTGGTACAAGGAGAAGGAAAGTCCTTGCCTGACACATGTATTGGATATTAGGCCAGACTGACGATCACTCTAGGGTTGCACATCTCCAGGATCGGGAAAGCAGGTAAGATACGAATCTCGAAAGACACTACACTTTTTTAACTGGGCCACCCTGCAGCGCATCGAACAGTACCTGGAAAATCTTCCAAGGGGGAGCGATTGGCGAGAATTCTGTGCGACGACACCTGCTCGCTTCAATGGGTTGGAGTTCTCAGGTGCCCAGGAATGTTACCCAATCGTACGTTGCAGACTAGACTATCCGGGCGACACTAAACGATTGTGTGTACTTGCAGAACACTGGAGCGTGGGGCTACTGGGAGATTGATGACGGTAACTGTTGGTGAAAGATGTTTCGATAAACGTCGGTGTTTTCCAGGTTTATTGCTCGTATCGCTTTGTAAGGTTTGAATGTGTGCAAATGCACGACTGATACTTGTTTGTACCATATCGATCTGTAGCTATGTACTTCGTCTTGATTTCTTGGAGATATTGATCTTGATGATTGCCTCAAGTTATTATCCCAATTTCGCGATATGGGACTTCAAGCAATAGTACGAATTCGATGCTCTGCACTGGCCTAGGGCAACTATGTAGTAATACTTTTCGGAGCCTTGGACTTGCGGACTCCTTCCTTTCTTGATCTGCCTCATGCTAGGCTGTGAAGTTGCTTCGAAAGACTAGCCCTGAAGCTGCGCGCATCTTTCATAGCAACTTTCAGCTCCAAGTACGCTCTCAGTGAAAAGTCGTCCAACGCTCTCGAATCGTGGGTGTTGCTTTTCAGTGTGGGTTTACGCGGGCGACGTCGGGCGACGTAGCCGAGTCACTATCACTTTGATCGACACAGCACACGACTGTAGCTTTTTGGGAGAAGATGTCTGGGTAGGTTTCCTGTAGCGTATTTTTATTGTCGCGATTCAATCGAGTGTGACGACGCTCACCTGCAGACACAAGTATAATGGGTATCAAGATGGACACGCGTATTGGCAAGACTCGGAAGGTCGCTCGTCAGATGGCCCAGTGCCAGTTGTCTATGAGTACGTACTCCTTCCTAGGCCATGTGAGAATCTCGCCCCATTCACTGTTACGTTCACCATTCGCGTTCAGGCCACCATCCGAAGAAACTACCCCGTTGCTGCCTGCCAGCGCGAAAACCCGGCGTGTGATATCCCGAAACGGGTTCAAATCCATCGCATGCATTCTACTCGCATGCATCGTCAGCGGCATTTTATACCTGCACGTTAGGAACTATGCATCATATCCATCCGACGTGGAAGCCATTCGTCGCGGTTGGGAGAAAGAAGTAGCGCAACACGACGTCGTGCGAGAAGAATGGCGGGTTGAGAATCAGGAACATGCGACCATTGTGGAGGAATGGAAGCTCCAGAAGGAATGGTACGAAAGGGACGTGGCACGTCGCATTCGGGAGGAAGACAAGCGTCAGGAACAGGTGAGGCAGGAATGGGCCGGAGAGTTAGAGAGGCATGCGCGCGAGGCTGAAGAATACGAGAAGGCAGTTGCACGTAGGATGCAAGAAGAACAAGAACGTCAAGAGAAGGTCCGGAAGGAGTGGGCTCAGGAAGTAGAAAGGTATAAGCGCGAGCGCGAGGAGATGGAACGCCGTGAAAATGAACGCCAAGAAAATGAACGACAGAGGTGGCTGCGCGAGGTCGACGAATATGAGAAGGCAGCTGCACGCAGGATGCACGAAGAGCACGAACGTCAAGAAAGGGTCCGGAAGGAGTGGGCTGAAGAGGTGGAAAGGCAGAGGCACGAGTGCGAGGAGATGGAACGCCGAGAAAATCAACGTCAAGAAAAGGAGCGACAGGAGTGGCGGCGCGAAGAGGAATATCATGATCGAATTGAGGAGGAGCGCAGGAAACGCGAGGAAGAAGAACGCCAGAAACTCAACATGTTTTGGGGTCATGTCGAGGCGCATACATGCACCACATACGCCACCAGAGAGTACACTGCACAGCTCATGAACTTACCCGCAATTTGGGAGCATCGAGTAGAGGCGTGCAAGATTACACCACTTGAAGTCCACGGGATGTCGTATCTACCGAAGAGTTGCGAGGATAAGGTGAGTGATATTAACTAGAGGACACTTCCAAGATTGACGTCGTGTTAGGGCCCTGGGGTTGTCATCGGAAAATGGGAGATTAATCAACATGAACCAGATTGTGCACCATTTTGGATCTGGTACAAGGACAAGGAAAGTCCTTTCTTCGCCCGTGTGTTCGATGTTACCCCAAACTGACGGTCACCCTAGGGTTGCACATCTCCAGGATCGGGACAGCGTGTAAGATAAAATCTCGAAAATCCTTACACTTTTATTTGACTGGGCCACCCCGCAGCGCATCGAACATTACCTTGAAAATCTTTCGAAGGGGAGCGATTGGCGAGAATTCTGTGCTACAACGCCAGTTCGCTTCCATGGATTGGAGTTCTCAGGTGCCCAGCAATGCACCCAAATCGTACGTTACAGACTGGAACTACTTGGGCGACACTAAATAACTTGTGTGCACTTTCAGAATTCAGGAGCGTTTGGTTACTGGGAGATTGATGACGCTGACTGTCAGTGAAAGATGTTTCAATGAATGCCAGTGTTTTCCAGGTTTATCGTTCGTACCCTCCTCACTTTGTAAGATCTGAATGTACACACATGTGCAAGTCATGTTTTTCTACAATAACTGTTTTATTTTGATTTCTTGGAGACACTGTCAGTTGTGTAAGGTGTAATGCGATAGCATGGTTTCTTGGAAATCAGTTCCATCATCAAGAAGGTGACGCTCTTGTCGTGAGTCTTGTCGTTTCGTCCCCAGTTCGAATACTACTATATCTACGACCAGCATGGTGACAAGGGTCCAAGGGTAAGTCCTCCGGTCGCAGCTTGCCCCACCTCTTCTGATACGAAGCATCAACCCCCCAGTAACACATTATATGGTTATCATTCTATAGATCTACGTATCCATACGTGGGCGATGACGAGACGAAATTTGGGCACGCGACACTGAGCGGCACGAGAGAGGTGGCACGCGCGCCGCATACATGATGAAACATGCGTCAGGAGAGGGTGTGGATGCGAGATTGAACGTCATGCGCGCACAGAGTATCAATCAATATATATGTCAGTTATTTCAGTGGCGCAATGATGACAATCGAACAATACAGTCTGGTAACATATGTAGATTCATGGACCCTCGGCGATCTTATTTCCCATTCATCCTTTCCTGTAAAAGAGCAAGAAATTAAATGGAATACAAGAATTAGGGCATGTGATACACGTACGGGGGACTCATTCAGTCAACCCTCCTTCTGAACATGACCTTTGCACTCGGATCAGGAATCAGTGTCGTTGCAAAATATAGTGTTCGCGGACGCGTCGCATTGTCCGCCAACTTGACATCGTACGTGACCACGATGTTTGCCAACACGGATTTCAGCACGCTTGCAGCAAAGAAACGTCCAGGGCTAACATACAGTCAGTGATTTTTCATGGTCGTTGGAAACAGGGAGAAAGAAAGGCCATACCATGCATGTCGACCATGTCCAAAGGGCAAATACTCGGGCGTCGTCG
The DNA here is from genome assembly GCA_038089735.1 of Exsudoporus frostii. Lineage (NCBI taxonomy): Eukaryota > Fungi > Basidiomycota > Agaricomycetes > Boletales > Boletaceae > Exsudoporus > Exsudoporus frostii. The sequence goes on from JBBPLK010000139.1 coordinate 49,986, forward strand.
AGACGAACTGATAGTTCATACCCTCACCTTCTAGTGCTGGCAGGTCGGCGAATCGAAAGGGCTCGAATGCATTGGCATTTTCATAGAATGCTTCGTCATGGTGCACTGATCGAGCAGCTACAATGATCGTGGTGCCTTTTGGTACATACGTGCCGTCCGAGAACGTGAAGTCTTTCAACGACTTGCGCCCCAGACTCGCTAGGTTGAATAATCAGAATGGCTGACACATTGAGTGAATGCGGAGACAAGTACCAATAGATATGCCTTCGAGACGTTGGGACTCCTTCAGGAAGCTGTCTACTTTTCGCATCTTGCCTAGCGCAGCTTTCGACCATCCTTCCTTCTTAATGACTGTTTCGACCTCCTCACGAAGAGGTTGAATATATTGAGGATTCGCTGCAAGGTAGAACAGTGCATGGGTGAAGCTCTGTCATGTGGCGTCAATCAGGCGAGTCAGGGATACAATATGGATTCGAAGCGTACGAAGGAAGTTGTCTAGCCGCAAAATTGAAGAATCTCAGCCTCATAAGTATGCGAGGTGTCATCAGCACTTACGTGGATAGCCGCAATATTCATGACCATTATACGACTTGTCAATAACCTTACCGTCAACTCTGGACCCTCTGCCTCTTCCATCAACCATGATAGAAGATCATTCTATCAAGAACCCAATGGTGAGTGCCAATATTGTCAGTAAACGAGATTGACTAACAGGCCTGTCGGTCCACTCATTCCCATACACATTGAGCGATCTCAGTCGCTCCTCAATTATTGGTCCAAGAAGCTTCCTTCCACGCTGCTGGCTTTGATAAATGCTCGTAAGGAGCCGAACAGCGATACTGTCACTATGTTGAAAGCTACGCCTCTGACATGTGACTGTAAATGACCTACGGCTTCAGCCAATCCGGGAAAAGGCGGATAATATTGCCTCCTCTGACGACATTGATGGTGTACTGAGTGTTGAGGTCTATCCAGTCAGGGTCACGGCCTAGAATAATTGAAGTGAGAATCAAGGAAAAGCCTGGGGACACTCACACAATGGAAGTCCGACAAACACTCTGTTGCTCGCCCTGCAGATTACATTTTGCATGCTGCTGAGCGCCGGGACACTCTTCCATTCTGGTTGTTGTAGACGTTCAAAAATAGCACACGCACATTGGAGCGAGATGCTCACCATTGCTCCTAAGATCCAATACGTCATCAAAGGCCATCCTGATCTCATCTCTGATTTCTGGGTACAACGCTCCGATATTCCGAGTCAGTTGTGCTCTCACAATCGGGACATGATAGGGGTTGTGGAAAATTTCGCGTCCCATTGCGTACTCAGCGTTAAGTTGCTGTCAGCGACATTTAGGTCAATTTAATCTAACTCAGGAAACTAGTTACTCACCTCACTTGCGGCTTCCGCGAAAGAGAGTGTGTCATCGGGTATTTTCCGAATTTCTTCTACATGCTCGCGGCTGCTTAGAACGACTATCCAGTGGTGGAGCTCTGCAACCTTGAATGGTGCAGACTTGTGCTGAAACACTGTGAGCGAGCTTGTACAAAATGTACGAAGTACCTGGCATACCTTCTCGTAGCCTTCTTGTAATATGTCCGGGGCATTGGTCAGATATGCTAAGCCAGCCCACCATGAGCCGAACCAGCTATTCGATCCAACTGTGGGTATATCATCAAGCTGGACAAGCGAGCTAAGATTGCGGGGAGCAAGCGTTTTCATGACTACACTCGCCTTGGAAGGTTGGGACAACTTTATGGCCACGAAGATAACAGCTGCAATGCCGGCGATACCACAAGTGACACCTGGGATGCTCACTAATGGGTATTGCAGTGGAGAGCTCATTGGGAGAAGTTACTTCGATACCTTACAGCTGTCATCTGGAATAAATATGTGTAGCCCATGCACTCAGGCGGATAGGTACAGAAGTAATATGAAACTTACTACCAATGCCGTCATGCTTAATCACATAGGAGTAGAAGGGGCTGCGATGCGATCCCTGCTTGTTTATTAAATTGGCAGAGGGAAACCTACATAAGTCAGTGAGGTGAAGTAAATTCTGCGCACATGGTGTCCAATGACAACAAATAGCAATGTTTGCGATGGAAGTACACGGCGGACCTTACCAGATGAACACACCCTAGAATCAAGAATATCCGAGCTCCCCAAAGACGGATTGGCTTGCGATACTTGTTGAACGCTTCGAGGTTTCATGACGAAAGAAGAAGCCCGATGGACGAAACTAAGTGCTCGATTCAAGTGGTAGAGACTTCTTGCGCATATCCGGGAGAACGCCGCTTATCTTCCTTCGTCATCTCACCATGGTCCCCCCTCTTTCCACGATTTTACCGATGGCGGCGGACGTGATGAAGACTGCCAGTGTGATCTCCTAATGTAACTGGCCAGGGGGTTCATCGACGAGCTTGTTCCTGGAAAGCTCGATTTCGCCCAAGTACTATAGCAGGCAAGCCACGGACCGAATCAAAGACAAGGTGGTGAACCTGAAACCCCCTCTTTCTTTGCGACAGAACATGAAAGGAAAGCAAAAAAAAAAAACGTGATGTAAGAATTGGAGCATGTAATATACTTACGAGGGAATCGTTCAGTCAACCC
>JBBPLK010000140.1:0-12093 GCA_038089735.1 Exsudoporus frostii
TGGTTTTTATACTCCTTGAGCATAGCTGGGGCATTGCCAAGGTTGGACTCCGATTCCCAAGTCCACTCTGCATTGGAATAGCCTTTCCAATGAATCAGGTACTGCCTTCAAGTGGCAGTGCCTCGGTAATTGATGATTTTGTCGATTTTGTATTCCTCCTCTGTTCTGACTAGTTCCGGAGGAGGCTGTGAGAAGTTGGGGCTGTGCCCAGGGGTTTCCCTGTAGGACGAAAGAAGCGAGGCGTGGAAGACATCATGGATCTTCCATTGCTTCAGGAGTTTTAATTGGACAGCCACAGTGGAGACGACTTGAGTGATTTCGAAGGGGCCAGTCCATTTGGCCGAGAGTTTCCGGGAAGGTACCTGGAGTTTGAGGTTTTTGGTTTCCAGCCATATTTTGTCTCCTGTTTTCCAGGGTTTGAAACAGAAGAAGGTTCTTTCCTTCATTCACTGTTGTGCCAGTTTGTATGCTGCCTCAGCTTCCTTTTGTGCGTCTTCGATTGAGTTAAGCTGCTGTTCTAGAGCTGGGAGGAAGGTTTGTCCGAGTGGGGGATATGATCGTGGTTCATATCCCATGATTAGGGAGAATGGAGATTTGTTGGTTATGGAGTGGATGGCAGCGTTGTGGGCAAATTCAGCCATAGGGAGGAGTTCTAGCCATTTATGGGGTTGTCCTTTGCAGAAGATGTGAAGATAGGTCTCAAGTTCCTGGTTATAGCATTTGGTTTCTCTGTCAGTTTGTGGGTGATAGGCCGAGAAGAGGGCTACGTCATATTGTAGCAGTTGCACTAGTTCTCTGGCGAAGGCAGATGCGAATTGAGGGCTGCGATTGGACACAATCTTCTCGTGTAGGCCGAAGCATTTGAACACATTGTGGAAAAATAGTGCGGCAATTCCTGCTGCATCCACTGTTTTGGCACAAGGGGCGAGAATTACCCCCTTACTAAGGCCATGGTCAACCATGACCATAACAGAATCAAAGGCGCTGACTGGTGGGAGGTCAGTGATGAGGTCCATGGAGAGGTTCTGGAAAGGCTGGGAGGCTTCAAAGGCGAGGGGGGTGATGGCAGGGATGATCGGGTGTGTAAGCACCTTGTGTGCTTGGCATACTGCACAACCAGTGACATACTTCCGGACGTAGGTGGAAAGTCCCGGCCACCAATAGTCCTTGAACAGGAGAGTGATAGTGTGAAGGTGACCGCCGTGGCCCCCTTCAAAGGAGCAGTGGGCAGCAGCAACCAGGTCATGGTGGGCGATTTCCGGGACATACAGGCGGTGGCAGAAGTAGAGTCATCCGTTGTCAAAGGTCCAGTCCTCTGGGCGGGATCAGCTGAAGAGGGGGAGTTCTTTCTCCATCTGGTGGATGGCTTGTAGCACGAGGGGGTTGGAGGTGGATGAGTCTTTGATTTTATCCGCTTGGGTGACATCAATTGCTTTGATTTGGTGATCAAAGGCTTCGGAAGGAAGTGTTATGTCAACCGTGATGTCAACAACTGACACTTTCGTGTCAACCAATCCTCAGGGGTACTTCCAGTCCTGGATGGAGATTCGGCACGTATAGGCGACGTGCGGAAACCGATCAGCCTTAGCTACACCGAGCTAGCTGAGGTCAAGGGTATGGGGCTCCAGCTACCAACCGCTAAGGCACTGACGCAGTCGTGCGAGCGGCAAGCGAGCAAGTCTCTACAACTGTGTAGAGACTAGAGGACGATGGTGGAGTCTCGTCCTAGAAAGAGAGACGGTGGCGCAGTCCTGTCTAGTGCGAGCGAGAAGGCTTCCAGAAGCAGAGGGCTTCGAAGCAAGGGAAGATTGATGAACACAATGAATTGTGTAGATCAAGGTTAAGGGGAAAACAGTCGCGGGAGAAGCCCCGGTATAAATAGTAGTCTACGGGTTTAGGGCCAGTAATAGATATAAAAGGAAGATTACTAAATAGGGATGAGTGAGCAGTGCATAAAGAGAACACTGCCAAGGAAGTATTGTTCGAGAGATCAAATAAGTCGGGAGATAACAGAATGGAACGGAACGGAACGGAATGGAGTTTGGGTGGACTCGGAATGAGGGAGAGGGGAGGCGGTGAACAGAGCCTTCCTAGAAGGCGATGCTCAGGATGTCTCCTCCGATGAACTGGTCCCAGATCTCCGGGGAGATCCCTTTGTCGCTGATGATCATGTCCCACAGCATTTGGGAGGATGGGGAGGGTGGTGTTACAGATATGGGCGACCCCCACCCTTTTTCTGACCTCCCACCCTCTCCATCGTCCCAGACGTTGTGGGACATGATCATCAATGACGAAGGGATCTTCTCCGAGATCTGGGACCAATTCGTCAGAGGAGCTGTCCCGAGTATCGCCTTCTAGAAGGCTCTACCCATCGCCCCCACTCCCGCCCGAATCCACCCGAACTCCTCTCCGTTCCGTTCTGTTCTGATTCCTTTCCGTTTCCTCCCAAACTATTTTATGTCTCAAACAATGCCTCCCCGGCAATGTTCTTTCTATGCATCACTTACCTACCCTTATTTAGTTATATTCCTTTCATATCTATTACTGGCCCTAAAGCCATAGAGTACTATTTATACCGGAACTTCTCCCGCAACTGTTTTTCCCCTAACCTTGATCTACACCATTCTACATGTTAATCAATCTTCCTTCGCTTCGAAGCCTTCTGCTTCTGGAAGCTCTCTCGCTTGAACTAGATGGGACTACACCACCGTCTCTCTCTCTCTCTCTCTCTCTCTATACAGTTATAGAGACTTGCTCGCTCGCCGCTCACACGACTGCGTCAGTGCCTTAGCGGTTGGTAGCTGGAGCCCCGTACCCTTGACCTCAGCTGTCAGAAGTTGATCGGTTTCCGCACGTCGCCCATACGTGCCAAATCTCCGTCCCGGACCGGAAGTACCACCGAGGATTGGTTGACACGAACGTGTCAGTTGTTAGCGTCACGGTTGACGTAACACTCCAGGGCTAGTATGGTTTCCGTCAAGGACCGCACTTCCACTGACACAGGAAGCAAGGGGACCGGTGGAGGGGAAGGTGGTAGTGGCGCGATGGGCGCGGGGTAGTCCAGCGGGTAGGGGTGAATCCGAGTAGAAAGTCGCTCGTTCCGTTTCTGAGAGTGAAAGAAGGATGGGAGTGAGGGAGACATTGATGATGGAATAGGGGAGGAGGGCGATGGCGAAGTTGAATCCTTCGATGTATAAGAGGTCGAGGGTAAGTTCTCATGCCTCGATAAGGCACTGCTCGAAGGCAAGGACAGAAGCGGAATCTCGGGCAGTGGCAGTTTGGAAGGGGTTAGGGGGACTTGCCGGACACCAGGTGGTCCTGGTGAAAAGGGTTCGAAGGGTGGAGTAGATTCGGAAGAGGGCTGCAAGTTGGAGGAGAGTGTCGTTGGCCGAGAAGTAGGGTAAGGAGCGTAACTCCAAGTAAGCTGCATTTCCTTCAAGGATGGTGGCATATAGGAGTCTTCGGCAGAATGGGGTTAAGCGGTCGAGGCGTGTGGAGAGGGAGAGAGTCATGGGTTCTAATAGTCCCAATGATAGGGGCACGAGATGATCCGACAGAAGCAGGAGTGTTCTGCGGCGTGGCAGGGAACATCAAGTTCCAGGTATTGTTTCTGGAGGTGAGCTTGGGTAAGGGCTTGGGAGACGCGGGATATGGTGAGGAGAAGGGATTGGAGAGGCAGGGGCATGCTTTGTTCTATAATTTCTGGCGTCTTTTATACTCGTGGAGTATAGCTTTGCATTGCCCAGGTTGGACTCCGATTCCCAAGTCTGTTCTGAGTCGGAATAGCCTTTCCAGTGGATGAGGTATTGCCTTCTGGCAGTAGTGCCTCAGTGATTGATGATCTTTTCAATTTCATATTCCTCTTCAGTTCCGACTAGTTCCGGTGGGGGCTGTGGGAAGTTGGGTCCGTGTTCTGCCATTTCCCGGTAAGAGGATAGGAGAGAGGTGTGGAACACATTGTGGATCTTCCATTGGGGGGGTAATTTGAGTCGGAACACGACAGAGGATACTACTTGTGTGATCTCGAAAGGTCCCGTCTGTTTGGCAGAGAGTTTTCGGGATGGAACTTGGAGTTTAAGGTTTTTGGTTTCCAGCCAGACCTTGTCTCCAAGTTTCCATGGCTTGAAGTGTGAGAGGGTTCGTTCTTTCATCCGTAGTTGGGCGAGCTTGTGGGCTGCTTCTGCCTCCTTCCGTGCGTCCTCAATTAGATTGAGTCGCTGCTCGAGAGCTGGAAGGAAGGTTTTTCCGAGCAGGGGGTAGGATCGTGGTTTATATCCCATGATTAGGGAGAATGGAGACTTGCTGGTAACCGAGTGTACGGCGGCGTTGTGGGCAAATTCGGCCATTGGTAGTAGAGTCTTCCATCTATGTGGTTGTCCTTCGCAGAATATGCGAAGGTATGTTTCTAATTCTTGGTTGTATCGTTCGGTTTCCCCGTCCGTTTGGGGGTGGTAGGCAGAAGAGAGGGCAACGTCGTATTGGAGTAGTCTGGCAAGTTCTCTTGCGAAGGCAGATGCGAATTGGGGTCCTCGGTTAGACACAATTCGTTCATGTAGTCCATGCCGTTTGAATACATTGTTGAAGAAAAGCTGGGCGATTCCAGCTGCATCCACCGTTTTTGAGCAAGGGGCGAGAATTACCCCCTTACTAAGGCCATGGTCAACCACAACCATGACAGAATCGAAGCCGTCGACAGAGGGGAGGTCCATAATGAGGTCCACAGATAGGTGTTGGAAGGGCCAGGTTGCCTCGAAGGCAAGGGGGGTGATGGCCGGGATGGTGGGATGGGTTAGGACCTTGTGTGCCTGACAGACCACGCAACCCAAGACAAATCGTCGGGCATACGTGGAGAGGCCGGGCCACCAGTAGTCTTTCGCCAGGAGGGTGACGGTTCAGAGATGACCGCCGTGTCCTCCTTCAAAGGAGCAGTGGGTGGTGGAGACCAGGTCGTGCTGGGCGGGTTCCAGGACGTAGAGTCTGCCTTTAAAATATAGGCGACCGTCGTCGAATGTCCAATCGTTGACCAAGGAGCGGTTGAACAAGGGGAGTTCCTTTTCCATTTGGTGGACGGCCTGGAGGACGAGGGGGTCTGTGGCAGAGGATTCCTGCCTGATTAGTTTCATCATGTTTTTTGGCTATGACTTCAATTTTGTTTGATGGGGTCATCACAGTGGGTGGTTCAGCAGGATTGCCACTCATTTTTCAGCCTGTGTTTTAGTTTCCTCACCATGGTGTCCAGTATTGGGTTCGTTGGGTGAGGGTGTGTGATTCTCGTATCTCATCTCAGTGTCTCAGGTTAGGGGTCTGGGCATGGTATTGGGTGCTGGCAGTCCTTACTTGCTCTGGGGGCTTATAGGGTTGGTATTCATTGTGTGTGGGTGACTGGGGGGGAGTTTGTTACTGTTCAATATATTTTTACGAACCTTCCTTGCCACATATATTGTGTGAAAACTCGCCATGGTGGTGGTTCGAGTCCAAGGAGCCCCCCACTTCTTTTTTTTCATGTCATCTCCTAACTACATTTGGGAGACTCAGGAGGCTCTGTTCAAGTCCTCCCGAGGACCTTTGAATACCACTATTAAATACTGCTAGCAGAACCAAAAACTAGTCACTGGGATTATTAAGTAGTATGAGTGTGAGGAGTGTGAGAGAGCAGAATGATTTTATGATTTTAATGATTTTTGGGATTTGTTTGGGGCAGTTGCAACTTGTGTGACTCGGGTTGTAGTGTACCAACTCAAAATGCTCGGTCAGGTTTCGTATTGCACAAAACGAGCGAGCAGACAACTCGTTGCACCGATTCTCCTACGCAAAAACCATGGCCAGGAAACCCCAAGCAATTCGCAGTCGTCAGGTCGGACCACCTCATTTGGCTTCAAGACCGTCCTGGAGGAATCCAAAGAATCCCTTGTAAAGGGTGTCTTCGATAGCGTGGCGTCCAAGTACGATCTGATGAACGATGCTTCGTCTCTGGGCGTACACAGGCTCTGGAAAGACACCTTTGTCTCTACCTTGAAACCCGGTCGCAAAGGTCCAGTTCATTGCATCGATGTCGCCGGAGGAACAGGAGACATTGCACTTCGTATCCTCGATCACGCACGAGAAGAGTATGCCGACAGAGAAACTACCGTTGAAATTGTTGATATCAACGCGCAAATGCTCGGTGAAGGTTTTAAGAGATTCAAGAAGACAATGTACCACAACAGTGAGTGGGCGTCGTGAACTCTCCCGAGACATTACTGAGAGGTGCGAAGCACCACAGGTGTCATTCCATGAGGCCAACGCACAAGAGCTTCCTCCATCAGATTTCAAAGACAACTCATACGATCTGTACACCATTGCATTCGGTATCCGCAACTGCACGTCTATTCCCGCTGTCCTGAAGGAAGCGCACAGAGTGCTCAAACCAGGAGGCACTTTCGCCTGCCTCGAGTTTAGCAAAGTGAACAATCCCCTATTGAGCACGTGAGTGTCTCGCCATCTTGTTAGAATGTTTCTCATAGTTCGCAGACTATACGATCAATATTCGTTTTCCGTAGTACCCTTGATGGGGACCATTTTGGCTGGTGACCGAGACTCGTACCAGTATTTGGTCGAATCGATACGAAAGTTCCCTTCTCAGCCAGAGTTTGCGGGGATGATTAGGGACGCTGGCTTCGCGACGGGGGGAGATCACGACGGTGGAGCATGGACAGACTTGTGGGGTGGCATTGCTTGCATACATAGGGGCGTCAAGATTTAGAGTAGAAATACCACCGTTTTGTTTCCCTGGGAGGCAAGTTCAGCGCCACAAACCGCACCTTTGCGGCAAGCCACCAAAGCGTTCCATACTGATCCGACCCTGCCTCGCTGTACTCTCCTCTACACACGACCACCATCATGGCATCCTCGTCCATACCAAGCAATACTCCCCATCCAATGCCGCCAGCGTCCGCAGACCTGGCGACGACCTGGGCGTTTCTCGAGGAGGGTGTGGATCACATCATGACAAAGCTACAGACCGGCGTCTCGTACTCCAAGTACATGAGCCTCTACACCGTGGCTTACAACTACTGTACATCCTCGCGTATGCATGGCGCACCCGATAGTGCCGTAGGTGCTGGGAACCGCAGTGAGTAACCTTCCATGCCCCTCTCCTGCCACAGCAGTGGGAAGATGCCCTTGCCGATAACGACGATACCAGTGCTGACCACACCAAAGCAGCTGGGGCCAATCTGATGGGCTCCGACTTATACAATAACCTCATTCGATACTTTGTTACACATCTAAAGAGTCTGAAGGAGGTAAGGAGCCTTGTCTTTCCACTTACCCTACCTGATGGGAAACTACAGCAGTCAGACACCCTGCAAGACGAGGCTCTCCTACGATATTATGCTGGCGAGTGGGATAGGTACACAACGGGAGCAAATTACATTAATCGATTGTTCACGTATCTCAATCGTCACTGGGTAAAACGCGAACGGGATGAGGGTCGAAAGGGGGTCTATCCTGTTTACACAGTGCGTCATTCACTTGATTATGTCTCCACTGTGCAAATGTGATTGATCCAATGAATATCGTGCAGCTCGCACTCGTCCAATGGAAATCCAACTTCTTCCTTCATGTGCAAAGTAGGCACGGTAAATTGGCTGGCGCCATCCTCAGACTAATCGAGCGCCAACGAAATGGCGAGACCATTGATCAGGGTCTCGTCAAGAAGGTCGTCGATTCCTTTGTTTCTCTTGGCCTGGATGAAACCGATATCAACAAAGCCTCCCTTGATGTTTACAAGGAGCACCTGGAAACACCGTTCCTCGAGGCAACTGAAAAGTACTATCAACAGGAATCTGAAGCGTTCCTTGCGGAGAGCAGTGTTTCTGACTACCTGAAGAAAGCTGAAGAGCGTCTCAGGGAGGAAGAGGATCGTGTGGATCGTTATCTCAACACGGAAACCCGAAAACAGCTCGTCAGCAAATGCGAACATGTGCTTATTCGACAACACTCGGAGCTTATGTGGGAAAACTTCCAGAACCTACTTGATTTCGATAAAGATGAGGACCTGCAACGAATGTATGCGTTACTATCTCGGATTCCGGAGGGATTGGAGCCATTGAGGAAGAAATTTGAGGAACACGTGAAGAAGGCCGGGTTAACAGCGGTTTCGAAGTTGGTTGGAGAGGGTTCGGAAGGTGCCGACGGACTGGATCCCAAGGCATACGTCGACGCGTTATTGGAGGTGCACCGCAAGAATTCGGAGACGGTGACACGCAGCTTCAGGGGGGAAGCAGGATTCGTTGCTAGTCTTGACAAGGCTTGCAGGGAGTTTGTCAACCGCAACGCAGCGACGGGAACGTCAACGACAAAATCGCCAGAGTTGCTCGCCAAGCACGCTGATATGCTCCTGAGAAAGAACAACAAGATGGCGGAGGAAGAAGATCTTGAGGGTGCCCTCAACCGTGTCGTAAATCATTTGCGATTTTTGTCCTCGCCTCACTTGTTGACGATACGCTGTAGATGATTCTCTTCAAGTACATTGAAGACAAGGACGTCTTCCAGACCTTCTACACCACTAAGTTGTCGAAACGACTCATTCATGGTGTGTCTGCATCGGATGAGAGCGAAGCCAGCATGATATCCAAGTTGAAGGAGGCTTGCGGTTTCGAGTATACCAACAAACTACAACGCATGTTCACTGGTGTGTTCTGCATGTCATCCCCTGTTGGCATGGTGGTAACGTGGAGCGGACAGACATGAGTCTGAGCAAAGACTTGACTGATCAATTCAAAGAGCGGATGCAGCAAAATCACGACGATATGGACGTCAACTTTAGCATCATGGTGCTCGGGACGAACTTCTGGCCTCTCAATGCTCCCAACAACGACTTTATTGTTCCGCCTGAGATTCTGCCCACGTACGACCGGTTTTCCAAGTACTACCAAACGAAACATTCGGGTAGAAAGCTGACCTGGCTATGGAATTACTCCAAGAACGAGCTCCGGACGAATTATCTCAACCAAAAGTACATCCTGATGACGAGTTCATATCAGATGGCGGTGTTGTTGCAGTACAACAACCACGACACTCTGTCGTTAGAGGAGCTGGTGACGGCCACTGCGATCAGCAAGGATATCTTGGTTCAAGTGTTGTCGCTACTTGTCAAAGCCAAAATTCTCGTCAACGATGAGACCGATCAGTATGACTTGAACCCCAGTATGCCCCAGATCCGATATCTTCCTTACTTTGCTTACGACTGTATGCAGACTTCAAGTCGAAGAAGATTCGTGTCAATCTCAACCAACCAATCAAGGCTGAGGTGAAGGCGGAATCATCCGAAGTCCTCAAGACTGTTGACGAAGACCGCAAATATGTGATCCAAGCCACCATCGTCCGGTATGCCCGTGTCTTTTCTGCTGGATTTACAGGTTATTTACCTGTCGGTCAGCATCATGAAGGCGCGTAAGACGATGAAGAACCAACCTTTGATACAGGAGGTTATCTCGCAGATCTCGCAAAGGTTTGCTCCAAAGATCCCTGACATCAAAAAGGTGGGTTTGTCTGTGACGGATGTTGGGCGTCCGCTCACCTGTGCATCGACAGGCGATCGACACACTGCTTGAAAAAGAGTACATCGAGCGGGTGGAGGGCACGAGGGACACGTTTGCGTATGTTGCATAGATGCACGCCGGGCTTATTTTGTTGCATTGAATGTACTCTACCATGCGGATGTAGTCGTAATATACCTTACACTGTTCCCTCGGCTTCCCACGCATCCAGAGCATGAACCTACGCGATGCGCTCTTGCAGGGGCTCGCAAGCCTCCCGGGCACTCGCCAGTTCCACATTCACGTCCTCGTCTCGTCCCCCAGAAAACACTCAAACTTGTACCCCTTTGCAGCACCCCGACCAAAGACCTTTCTCCAGGACATCATCATCCTTCTCTCACAACAGCCTACCCCAGACTCGCCCCGCGTCCTCGTCTCCGCCATCGAGGCGTCCCTCTACCATCTACCGTCCACGTCCAGTGCCGTGCTCTACGTATCCAAGGTCGACTCCACCGGCCAGGCAACAGCGCCCTCGCCGACTCCAGCACTCGTGCGTGCCTTCCTGACCTACTATGTCGATCCCACCACCCGACCTCTTCCCGTCGCCCATCTCTGGATCCACCTCTTCGCCCGCGCCCAGAACCAATACCTCTTCCCCAACTCTGCCGAGTTCCCAGGAAAGCGCCCCCTGACGGATGTCAAGCTCTGTGCGTGGTGGAAGCGCCAGTTTGGGATCATCGCCCACGACGCAGCCGCACGTGTCGGTCAACAGGGTGCTCGAATCCGGTTGTATTATCTCCTTCCGGGTCTCGGGGAACTCGAGGCATCTCATGCTCTAGAACGCGTGTATGCGTCCACGTCCGAGACGTCGGTGCCGTGGTCGTATGGGCATCCGTACTGTCAGACACACGTCTCCCTGCCGTGTTCCCCGATCGGGTGCGGCGAGAAGCTTACTCACATCGGACATGTCATCCCGTGGTTTGATGATGACCCCAAGGCGCGCTTCTTGGACGAGATCGCGTATACCACGGATGCAGAAGGTGTCAAGTCACCGGAGCGGAAACGTCCTCGCTCCAACCACGCTATCCAGAGGTCCGAAGAGGACGCAGAGAGCGGCTCGGACAGAAAGGAGGCGTCTTCGTCTGCGAAATCTGAACACACGGCACTCAAAAAGGTGTCCATTGAGGAATTTTGGGAACGCATGTCATTCCGTCAGGAATGCATCGCGGGAGCTGTAACAGGATTCTTTGTCATGTCCACGTCATCCCCCACACCGACGCCACGCAGCGACATTTCGCCGCTGGCACCACTGCCTGGTCAGGTCTCTTCGCAGATGATGAAACGTGTCATGACTTCGCTGATGACTGCACACGAATTTCCATCTGTAGAACGGGCAGTGTGGTCTACACGAGTTCTGGAAGAGGCCATTAAGGGCCTATGTGATGGTCTCAAGAGCGTCCAGTCTGCAGAGATTGCCCAGAGCCCAGGCGATTCACATCGGCGGACGCCAGAGCCAGATGGAGCTGGAAGCACCTTAGCAGCCCCTAAAACGCCTCCGCCACGTCGTGTCAATAAGAGACAGCGAATGGACGACGTTTCACCCAATCCCTTCGCGGAACCAGTGGCTTCGCTTGAGACGTACCATTCGTACATTTACGGGTCGGTTGCGGTGAGCAATCCTGAGGAGCCACGTAAGGGTCCGGTCGAGGCCGCCGGTGGAGACGGCAAGGTTGCAATCACTGTGTTAACCGCACGTCGGAAAAAGAGGGGAAAACCCTGATTGGAGGAGAGTTATTATTATTATTGATGGTGCGCCCATGCCAAGCGTATGAACTCATTTTAGCTATAGATTTTTGGAAGGGATCATGTCCGTTGTTACGTTGGAAGCGTTTGCCTTGTTAAGCGAGCATGCTTGCAAGGAGGGCAAGTATGAGGTCATGCGATAAGTGGGAGACCCGAGCAAAGCGGTACACGACCACCGATCGATTTGGGTTGGATTAGGCTGCGTATGTTGGTAGAGCAGTACACAGCAGTTGCCCCATGGCATGTCCGAAATGAAATGAACGCACATTCCATTTTCTCGAAGACGGCGGTTATTTGCTGACACCTTTCAAGGGCACTCGGCCCTTCTGTGAGAAGGCGAGGGTTACGTCCAGGTGTCCATCGATAAGACTGGACAGCATTTATGGGGGAGAGATGGCTGCTCGTCGAGAGTGGTGTTTCAGGGCGGGTGCGCACCAGGGTGACGTAGGTGCGAGAGCAGGGATCGGATACCAAAGGGAGACGTTATCTGGAGCGTTTGATGCATCTGATGCGATGCTTTGGGGAGATGAGCTCCCTGGCCGGCCTCGAGGTATGTGGCCGTGTCATGTAAGCGTTGATTTAAATGGGCTCTTCTCATTGGTGTTGCCGCCTTGGTCGCGAGGGGTGCCTCGAGGAGATCACCGTGGCAAGGGGGACGAAACCTACGAGGACGCGTGTGAAGCGGATAAAGGACGCGCTGAAATGGAGCGAGACAAGACGACAATGAGGACGGTTGGATTCGGTTAGATGTGATAGCTGCTGCAGCTGG
>JBBPLK010000140.1:16026-29099 GCA_038089735.1 Exsudoporus frostii
GGGGGGCCGTTGTGCCCAAAATGAGATTTGTATCGGAGGTAAATGAGCGAGTGGTCGGAAAAGTGTTGCGGTTCATTCCTGGCCCGTTTCGGCCGCCGTATCTCTTCAATGTCTCTCTACCGGCTCTTTCCTTTGCTCTCCTTTGCTCTCCTCCTCTCATATGGCACTCCGCCCTGCCATCCGTTCCACCTGTAGAGCCGTCCCCCTCGCCCGCGCATTTCACCCCATGTCTGCCGCAAGATTCCCCCCTCACTTTGCCAGCACAGATCATCGCCAGCGCTGTCTCGAACAGCTGCGCTCAAAGTCGAGCTCGCTCGAGAAGTACATATACCTCAACGCCCTCAAGGGGCGCGACTCCAATCTATTCTACGATATCCTGCTCGGACACATGTCGGTGCGCATACTGACGCTTCCTCCAAACAGGCCTCGTTGACCCCTATCTTTAGGAAACGATTCCCATCCTGTACACACCCACGGTGAGCTGTCATCCATTTCCGGTCGCGTGGCGTTCCTCAGCATGTCCTCTCCACAACGGAAAAGGTCGGCGAAGCGTGCGTAAACTACTCACACATCTGGCGCAGACCAGAGGGTCTGTACGTCTCGATTGAAGACAAGGGTCGTATCCGAGACGTGCTCGCCTCTTGGCCCAACGTCAACGACAGTCGCATCGCCGTCGTCACAGATGGTGAGATGGTTTCTGGCGTTAGACGCCCGTCTCATCCCCCCCATTCTAGGCTCCCGGATCCTCGGTCTCGGCGATCTCGGTGCAAACGGCTTACCCATCAGTATCGGAAAGCTGTACGTGTTTGTGATCCCGCTGGGAGCCTCTAAACTCGATTTACCTCTTTGGTGCAGGGATCTCTACATTGCCGGCGCGGGCATCAAGCCCACTTCGACCGTACGTCGGAGCTTGTTCACAACTATGACGGTCCCATGTTCACTCGATGGCTCAGGTCCCGATCTGTCTTGATCTCGGAACCAATACCCAACGTTACCTCGATGATCCGCTTTACATTGGCGTTCGTCGTCCCAGACCAACGGTTCAAGAGGTAAGAAGCCCGAGCGAGAACGAGCGACGTGTTCGTTCTGACGACAATTCCATTCCAGATGGACGCATTCATGGACGAGTTCATGCAAGCGATAAAGGACGTTTTCCCGAATCTGCTCATCCAGTTTGAAGATTTCTCGACGGACAATGCATTTAGGTACCTCAACAGGTACCGTTATCAATATCGCGTATTCAATGACGATGTCGGTTTCCAATCTCATCTATTTTTTCGTCTTTACGCTCCATCGCTGATATTTATAAACAGATTCAGGGCACAGGCTCCGTCGTCTTGTCCGGCTTCATCAATGCTGCACGTCTCTCCTCCGCTGCCTCGGGTAGACCGTTGTCAGATCACAGGATACTGTTCTTTGGTGCGGGTTCTGCAGGTATTGGTGTCGGAAAGCAGTTACTCTCGTTTTTCACTACCTTGGGTATGAGTCCTGAAGAGGCAAAGTCTCGAATTTACGTGAGCGTGATCAACTTCGAGTGACTAAATGTCGATCCATGCTCAAGCGTGATCGTGCCAGACCGTGGACTCCAAGGGGCTGATCACAGCGGACCGCAAGGGCCTCCAGGAACACAAAAAATGTAGGCTGTTTTTATTGATGTCAACGTGCACGAAAGACATTGAGTATGAATTGGCTAGTCTTTGCTCGCACGGACTACAACGGCCCACAGCTCACAAACCTGGTGGACATTATCAACCACGTCAAGCCCACCGCTCTGCTTGGTTTGAGCACGTCGAAGGTTGGCATCGTTCAATGCGCCGCCTTGGTCATGCTCACGTGCTTCAGAACGCGTTCACTGAGGACGTCGTCAAGGCCATGTCCGCTCTCAACGCGCGGCCCATCATCTTCCCCCTCTCCAACCCGGTTCACCTCAGCGAACTCGACTATCAAGACGCCATCACGTGGTAAGCAATCGAACGCGGCCCAATTAGGCATCTCGTTCAGCTTCCTCCTTTCCAGGACCAACGGCAAGGTCATCTATGCCTCAGGCAGCCCTTACCAACCCGTGGTACGCGATGGGGTGAGACTTGAAGCTGGCCAAGGGAACAACATGTACATCTTCCCCGGCATCGGCCTCGGCTCGATCCTCTCCAAAACGCGCCACATCTCAGACGGCATGGTCGAGCAAGCGGCTATCGCCCTTGCCTCGTGCTTGAACGCCGAGGAACGCGCCGCGGGACTCGTGTATCCACGCCTGGTTCGTATTCGGGATCTCAGCGCCAGGATTGCGTTGACTGTCATCCGGCATGCGCAAAAAGAGGTGAGCGAGGGTGTGGCAGACACGCGGACAGGATTTACGACTGACGACGCCCTCTTTGTACCCCGGTAGGAATTGGACACGAACCGTTATCTCCGCACTCTCCCAGATGACGACCTGCTGGGGCTCATCCGCGATAAAATGTGGCAGCCACCGACGATGCAACTACTGGGTGTTCCCCATCTCTAAGCAAGGGACAGCGTGGGATGTGTTCTCAGGTGTTTCGTTCGTGTGCGAGCGAACACGGGGAGGCGATGGAGTGCTGAAATAGATTTTTCATGGTATATTTGCTCTCGGTGTCGAATGACTTGAACGTGTACCTAGAGTTGAATCCGCACATGTAACATATGACTTGCTTTCTCAAACATCGATCTCGGTGCTCAGCCGGTGTAGCCAGTCACCGGGATCCTCTTTCCAGATGGCGATGCTAAACCTGTGGTTGACGCCCTTGAGGGAGGGAATACATGCGATACCACCGCACCCGCCTGTTCTTGGCATGGGGATGAGATAGAAGACCTCCTTGACGCGGGAATGGAGCAGTGCCATGGTACACATGAGGCAGGGTTCGTGTGTGATGAAAAGGGTCAATCCCGTCAGGAGGTACTGCGCGCCATTCTTGGCCACTTGGTCCTGTGTCGTCTCGATCGCTGGTTGTTGTTGTTGGGCGCGATAGTCCGCCACTTGGCGAATGACGGCGAGTGTGGCATGACGAAGGGGGTGTTTGGTGGACGTACGCGTATCGTGTGCGAAAAACGGGCGTGAGAGCTGTCTGTCGTCTTGATAGGGTATCGGGACGTGTGCGACGATGGGCAGCTGGAGGAGGGGACGTTGAGCGTGATGTTGGCTGGACATGTGTGTGTAGATTCGACTGACCTCTCCGTTTTGGGTGATCTTGGCGTACGCCTCTTTGAGACGACGGACTGCGTCGGAGGCCCAGCGGACTTTGGCCTCCGTCCATGGTTCGGGTTCCCATTTGCGTTTAGGGGCAAAGACGGTGGGCCAGAAGGTATTTTTGAGTGAGAGGGAGGTGGGCGTCAGTGCGGGGTGGCATGGGACGGGGACCTGGTACGGTAACGCCAAGGGGGGTTCGGGAGGGAGTGCTGGGGGATCTGGTGAGGTGTCGAGGAGGAGTGTGGAGAGGGATCCTTGTTTCCGGACGCGCTTGAGATGCGAGAGCGCGTCCCTGTCAAGTCCAGATTGCTTTAGCCATCTTGGAAGGGGATGATAAGGACAGGAAACAGGGTATGCGGTTGGGCGCACCTCAACATCGTACCGATGTGCACTTGGTCGGGAATGTCTACGACCCATGCTTGGACTGTGGGGATGGGTCAGTAGGGATCGATGCTGGATGCTGGATCGGGGTTACCGAGTTTGATATCGCCGACTTGTTCTTCCTCCTTTTCGAGTGCGAGTTTCTTCCAAGTGAATGGGAGGTCGTCTTCGTGCACGATGTCGTCCAAGTTCTTGGACCTATCCGAAGATGTTGAGCTGGCGACGTCGTCGTCGGTGTGGCCATGGATGTCCGCTAAGCTACCCCAAGGATCGGGACTCTCGTCCAGATCCAGGTTTCTACAGGGCGGACCGTCGACGGGATCGAACCAAAGCCGGTGGCCGTAGAATATACAGAGCTCCTCGTCCGGCTGAATCGCGCGCACAGAGATGTACACGATACATTCCCGCACGGGATCCACAGAAAACGACACGTTTGGGTTCTCCGCGTGATTGAATAGCGAGCCTTTCTTTGCGATGGTGATCAGCTTGGGGAGATCAAGCAGGAGGAAGGACGGACCTAGACCTAATGCGAGTGCCATCCGGCCGTCTTTCCAGTTGAAGGTGTAGTGATCAAGCAGGGTGTGTTTTCCGTGGTCATCGTACTCTTGTTTGCTGAAGAGCAGCACAGGGCTGATTTCGATCACGGACCGAGGTGGAATGGCTCGAGCAGCTGAGAACGGCGATGATCAGGTCGTGTAAAAGCAAAGTACAAGCCCACCGCACCAAAGACACCGCGGCCCTTGCCCTCGACGGTCTTGAGATGGCATTGGTGCGGGTTCAAGACCCAGGGGTGGTCTGGGGTGGTAGTGGCCGTATATAGCAAGCCGGTCATGGTGACACGCACCTTGACTATGGCACCAAAACCACCCGCGAGACCGCTGCCCAATTTATTACTTGTCTCCCTCGTCCCCATCGCGGCATGGTTCGTCGTCCGCCCTCTCATCGACCCTCCACCTCCCCTCCCCGTCTTGTTCGCCTCCGTGGGCTTCTCCCTTTTCGCATTTCTTGCTGCGCTCTATTTGGTACCTGCCCTTGGTCCGACATTCATCCAGGCGAACCTCAAGGGAAAGGACCTCTTGAAGGTTTACCAAGACCCGATGTAAGCTTTTCGTGCGCAATCCGAGCTTGTGCTTGACTGAGCATGTACAGACCGGAGAGCCAGGGACTCGTCTGCGCCTCCATATACGTCCTCTTGTTAATTCTCTTTATTCCATTTCCCTTCTCCGACACTGTCGGGAGCCTTCCACAGAGCCGAAAGACACTCGAAGGCCTTCAGGGCGTCGCATCTCTGCATCATGAGGTGAGATGTCGCGTTTCAATTTGGTGTATGGTGTTTACAATGCCGACTGTAGTTGTCGGTCTACCTCTCCTCGTTGTTGTCGTTGTTGATGGCCACTATACTCGGATTCCTGGACGACGTCTTTGATATTCGATGGAGACATAAACTGCCAATACCCATCATCGCTGCCATCCCTCTCCTCATGGTGTACTATGCCGAAGGAGGCAACACACACGTAGTCGTGCCAATTCCCTTCAGGCGCTTTCTTGGCGTGCTGGTAAATCTAGGTTCGTGCGGTCTATAACGGCGTACCGTATGGTTGACGCTCTTCTAGGCCCACTTTATTACTTGTACATGTCGCTCCTCTCGACGTTCACCACGAACAGCATCAACATTCTCGCCGGCATCAATGGTTCCGAAGTCAGCCAGGCAGTCATCATCGCCATATCGGTCATCCTGAACGACCTGCTATATCTTCCATGGCCCGTAGATTTCCGGATACCCCTTCACCTCCTCGGGAGTCAAGCCGAGGTAGAGGTAGGAGGTGCATGGCACGCCGGGATGTCCTATGGCAGCAGCGAGTTGGTGGGCAGGCATCTATTCAGCCTATACTTTATGCTCCCCTTGCTGGGCGTCTGTCTGGGATTCATGTACCACAATTGGTATGTAGCATGATCCCTTGGTCATTCCTGCGGTTGATGACGTGTCCACTTGTACACAGGTATCCCGCTCGTGCGTTCCCTGGCGATACCCTTTGTTATGTCACTGGAATGGCCTTTTCGGTCGTTGGGATACAGGGTCACTTCTCAAAGACGTTGCTCTTATTCTTCCTACCCCAAATATTCAATTTTGTCTTGTCGTGTCCACAACTGTTTGGATTAGTTCGGTGTCCTAGGCATCGCCTCCCGAGGTTCGTTCCGACGATCCGTCCGGCAAATGCACTGTATCCATTCCCTGATTGATAGATTTGATCCCGACACCAATCTATTGCATCCCTCGAAAGCTGGGATCACGGAACCGCCATCCAAGTTGGCCACCATCATCCTCCGGATCTTTTCGACGTTGGGTTTGACGGATCTTACCCTCCATCCGGAAAACGGGCGGATCCTCGACGCCACCAACTTGACCATCCTGAATTTCTTCCTTGTACGCTTCGGACCAATGACCGAGAAACGACTAGTACAGGCGCTGATGGCTACCCAAGTAAGTGTGGTTGAACCGACTTGATCGGCTTGGTGGAATTCATGAATGAATAGGTTACCGGGAGCGTATTAGCGTTCGTGGTGCGCTACGGGCTAGCAGGCCTAATCTATGATGGTGATCGCAGATAATTGATCAGACGCGACCCGAGTACTATATATCTAATGCGCTTTCCTAAGTCGGATATGGACAAAAGACCACACGGGGCAGCATATTTAAGGTTCGGCCTGACCTGGTAGCTGGTAACGACATGTACCCACTTGGACGAGGGAGACGATGTGTAATCACGAGTACATTTGACATGGTACGCATGTTATTTTCTTTTCCAGCCCGAGAGATGCGATGGCTACGGTGGAATCACATGCGAGACCAGCCCCTCTTGATCCGCCGTTGGGCGTGATTAATATGACTCGGTCGGTCGCTCTGTCAGCTTAGCCCACTCCCCTCCCCCCCCCGCCATGACGAGCCACGAACGCGCCGCTTTCCTGGCTGAAGTAGCCCAGGTCGAACAATGGTTCAAGGTATGACCCCTATTTCCTCACTCCATACAAGGTAATCCCATCCCGACCAGAGCCCTCGCTCTGCGCGCGTGAAGCGACCCTACACCGCCGCCCAAGTCGTTTCAAAGAGAGGATCGATCCCAATCCAGTACCCCTCTGACGTTCAAGGAAAGAAGCTCTTTGCGCTCTTGTCCGAACACGCCAAGCACGGTACGCCGTCTCACACCTATGGCGCGTGAGTGTATGCCCTGCAATGCCATCACGGCGGTGTCGTCTTACTCATGTCGCACAGGCTCGACCCAGTGCAGGTCACCCAGATGGCAAAATACCTCGAGACCGTCTACATCTCCGGGTGGCAGTCGTCCTCGACGGCGTCCAGCTCGAACGAACCGGGTCCTGACCTCGCCGGTGAGTCGAACCTCGGAAACGCGATCTGTGCGTTCTGACCGTACGTGCGTTGATAAGATTACCCTTCCAACACCGTACCGAACAAGGTCGAGCACCTCTTCATGGCCCAGCTGTTCCACGATCGCAAACAGCGCGAAGCGCGCTCTCGCATGTCCGATGCCGAGCTCGCGGCAACCCCATACGTCGACTACCTCCGCCCCCTGATCGCCGACGCCGATACCGGGCACGGTGGTCTCACCGCCGTGATGAAACTCGCCAAAATGTTCGTCGAAAAGGGTGCAGCGGGGATCCACATCGAAGACCAAGCGCCCGGGACTAAAAAGTGCGGACACATGGCCGGCAAGGTGCTCGTGCCCGTCGCGGAGCACATCAACCGCCTCGTCGCGATTCGACTCCAGTTTGACATCATGGGCGTCGAGAACGTCATCATCTCACGCACGGACTCGGAAGCGGCCACGCTGATCTCGTCCAACATTGACGACCGGGACCACCCATTCATCCTGGGCTCGACGAATCCGTCGCTGCCGCCACTTGCCACTGTTATGCTAGATGCAGAGGCGGCGGGCAGGTCGGGGGATGATTTACAGACCGTCGAAGATGCCTGGGTCGCTTCTGCGAATCTCCAACTCTTTTCAGAGACGTTGGCGAATGCCCTCGTCTCGCAAGGCACCCCTCGACACACCGTGCAGCAGTTCCTAGACCGGGTGTCGCATGTGTCGTACCCCCAGGCAGTCGCCATCGCTCAAAAGGAGTTCCAGTTGAGGACCGTTCCTTACTGGAACTGGGACGCGCCTAGAACCCGCGAAGGGTATTACCGGTACCAAGGTGGCACCAAGTGTGCTATCATGCGCTCCATCGAATATGCGCCCTACGCCGACGCCCTGTGGATGGAGACGGGAAAGCCCATTCTTGCTCAGGCACGGGAATTCGCGCATGGTGTGCATGCCGTGCGTCCCGGTCATTGGCTTGCGTACAATCTCAGCCCTTCCTTCAATTGGGAGGCCGCTGGTCTCAACACCAAAGACATGAAAGAGTTTATCTGGGAGCTCGGCAAGCTCGGTTTTTGCTGGCAGTTCATCACAGTAGGTCTATGGAAACGTGGGCAACGGACGATGTGCTGACTTGATCTGATTCAAGCTCGGTGGTCTGCACTCGAACGCATACATTAGCGATTTGTTCGCAGGTGCGTTTGCGAAGGAGGGCATGAAAGCCTACGTCGAGATCGTGCAGCGCAAGGAGCGAGAGCTTGGTTGCGATGTATTGACGCATCAGAAGGTATGCTCACTACATCTGCGTCGGTCAGCGGTCTTTGCTCACCCTGATACAGTGGAGTGGTGGCGACTACGCCGACAGTCTGATCAAGACCGTGACAGGTGGGATCTCGTCGACAGCAGCGATGGGCAAAGGTGTCACAGAGGATCAATTCAAAGCGAAGCTATGATCTGATGACGTCGAAAATTTAAGATACATTATTCTTGGCTTCTTGTCCTGTGGCTGTAATCCTATCTCATACCGTCGAGTTGACCTCACTGTTCCTACCTCGATGTGTTAGAGAACCTGGACTAATATTGGAATACATCTAACAGATCTTCGTTACCTCAATCTGCTGGCCCTCGGTAAACTGATTAAATCAAAGCGCACCACCCCGGATTTCACGATGCAGTAGTGAAGGCGCCTTTGCTTGCTGCGAGCTCCGCGCTTAGCTTGTATCCCGTCACCTTGAAGGCATTGCGTAACAAATCACTGCCAAGCACAGAACAAACTTACTTTATCCCAGTCGATCTTCTGTCGAGTGAGTGGAAGTGCACGTCTGAGACCTTTGAATGCCTTTTCGCTCATCTCGTGGTACGAGTCGCTCAGTGACGTTTGTAGCCGTGTCTCTTCTGCCTCGATCAGTGCGAATATCTTGCTTGCAGCTGCATTCGGGGACGCATTAACAATTGCAGGTGGTATCGGTATCGAGAGGTCGTGCAATGTTTCCAGCTGGACCTATGCATGAATTAGCTTGGACGTGCGATTCGCAGGGCGATCGAAATGGTTCCTACATTTCCCTGTTCATAGTAGTGGACATTGACGAGGATTTTACCCTGGATCGTCTTTGATTCCGCAAAGTCGATCTGGTATTGAGAACGCCACCTGCCTGACCTGACTCTACGATCAGCCGACGAAAGGCGACTCGTCGAGGACGATCACGAACCAAAAGTTGGCCGGGTTGTACTTGTTGGCAACAATTTGGACTGTAAAGTGGCTGGGTGGTTGGGACGCAAAGATGGCAGCTACGCCGTCGATGTAGTGCGCGGCAAGGTATGAGAGCGCAGTGGACTCGAGGCCAGCACTGGACTCGTTCTTAGAACAGTTTTGGGACGGCATCGCGGAGGGCTCACCGGACTGGTTCGGCCGCTGGGTCGAGTTCCTCTTGGCGAGGATCAGATGCTTCCTAACGAGATCATCTGGTGGTTGAGTATCGGACACCTTCGCAGTGCGATTCGAGTGTACTTGCCAGCCTCAGATGATCGAATTTGAAAGAAGTATTGGAACGTGGATCCAAGAATCGCTCTGTCTCTTCCTCTTCGCCACCGTCCTGAATCCGCGCAACGTCACTGACGATGGTCTGAAAAAGGACGATGATGCGCAAGGGCTCGATGCAAGCGTGTGAATGAGAGTTTACCTGGTGGTTCGCATCTGGTACATCTACTAGGATGAACTGCGCAAGATTGTAGTCCCGGAGAGCAGGAAGGAGGCCGTATTCCAGGATGTCGTCGTCGTTAACTATGACGCGCACATCTACGTGCGCAATCAGAGCGTGTCTACATCAGTATCCGCAGCAGATCGAGAAGTGTATGCGAACGCGAACCGTTGAGGACATCGTTGATCTCTCCAGGTGGAGATTGTAGCACGAACGCGCTCGCCACTTCAATACGATCATCCGAGTCTGCCATGGTGCAAGTATATAGAGCGTGTCTTTGATGAGAGTTGTGCTGTTTGGCACTAACCCTAACCCGATCATACAACATGTCACCGTTGTCCTGTCAGCGCTGCAAGCAAACCAACAACGGCCCCCAGGCTTTTCTGTTGACCTGTCGAGGATGTAGCAAGACCTGGCACCACAGTATATCGCCATCACACCACAGATCGTCTCATTGACACCCCGCACAGGGTGCCATATGCCACCTGTCGAGGATGAGGCACTCCTTCAACGCGTGCGCGCCACGAATGCCGGAGACGCGGCCAACGGCCTCAGTACTTGGACGTGTAGACGGTGCAGAAAGAAAGGCACCTCGGAAACCCCGAGCGCGATGTGCAGTCGCGAACCGACAGTGTCGTCTGATTCGCATGAGCACAGGAAGAGCTCGACCTCGAATTATAGTCCAGCCATCACCACATCCACGTCTACAGCCAGCGTCGCCTCGACAGTAGACGTTCGTGTCAGACAGGATTCGGTGTGTGGTGATTCACAGTCTGGAGTCCTCGATACGTCTCCTGAGTGTTCCGCAGAGGACTGCTGTCAATGAGCGACTTCCCACGTCTGCTTCGGAAGCGCCGCCCCACGTGCATACCGGGAGTTCCACCAATGAACGTGGACGCGATGTGAGGCCAGCCGATGGAGCACCAATCCAACCTCAGGATGCCGCAGACGCGATCGACGACGATCCAGACGATTTGTACGGCCCGCAGGTGGAGCGTCGCGTCATCCGTATCCTCCCTTCGCTGGCTCAAGAGCTGAGGGAACAACGACGAGTAGCCGCTGAGAAGGTAATATCTCATTGTAGGCTCTGCATGACTCATACTACATGGACTGTCCAGGAGAAGCAACGGGCACCCTTGGCGCCCGACTGGATTCTTGGAAAACATATGGATGATCCACTGTGGAAGGAAGTCACGGTCCCGAGTGAAGGACGGAAACGACGAAAGCCGGCTGCTAGGAAGCTGGGGGACAATGGACTAAACGTCAATGAGTTGATAGGTTGCTTCACGATTCAAAATTGGGTCCGAGAACACAAGACTTGAGTGTATGTAGATGGCCTCGAACCCAGTGTTATGTGGAAACGCGACTTGACCTGACCCATATCATCATGGCTTCGAGTGGTTCCTCCGTTCCGTCAGACCTCAGCAAACTTACCGTCCCTCAGCTCAAAGCCTTGTGTAAAGAACGACGGATTACTGGTTATTCAAAGCTAGCGAAGGCCGCACTTTTACTGAAGCTCGCGGAGGTTGCTGCCGCTCCTAAAACGACCTCACCTTCAAGTGATCATGCTAGTCGGAATGTGACTGCAGCGCCATCCATCACACCTGCAGATGAGGCTCGGAACCCCGCATATACCGAGCCTTCTACTGCCCACCGAGATGGGAGTACAACGCGTCAACCCGTTCAGCCGCCGACTGCTGGTAACACCGAACCGACGGACACCTCTACCGCAAAGGGTCCCTTTCCCACCGAATTTGCCAAATCATCGCAGAACCGTACCGTTGCAAGCACTACAAGCACTCAGAAAACCTTGGGCACGAAAAGACCCGCGCATATAGATATCTCTGCCCCCCCAAAACGGATTAGGACATCTCTCAAGTCCGCGACGAATGCAGGCTACGAACCTCCTGTCCCGAGGACCTCCACGTTGCAGTCAGCGTTGCCCGTCGATTCATCAGTATTCAAAATCCCCGAGCTGCCTGTGCAGCCTAAAAGCTTGTTCCATGGCAGCGCGTCGACACTCGCCAAACAGCCCTCTGGCACAAGCAAACGCTCTGTTGTACCTCGTCAAAGCACTGGTAGCCCCGGGCTGTTCAAGCCGTTGGTCGTTTCGAGGCCCAAACCCGTAGAACCCGACCAAGCAAATAGCGAACCCTCACGAACAAAAGAAGTCGGCTCTGCACTTGTTTTCAACATCCATGCAACACCTCTTCCTGTTATTTCCCATATCTCTTTCCCTCCGAAGGCATCTGAACGGAAGTGGGTGTACCGATGGGCCATTATACTAAGCGCACTTTTCCCGGCAGACAGACAAACGTGTAGGCTTGTATCGAGAACATTCCGGTATGCAGGTAAGGGTCCTTCTTCTGAGCCAATGCTTGTACTTCACCTCGCCTTATTCGTGACAGTTTACCTCTCCGCTACGCATATATTATCGAAGAACTACCCTGGCCGTCGATTGGACACTATTCTCGAGCAGCACCCAAGAAATATGACGAACCTTTGGCCGTACCTTCGATTCCGTTCGATTGAAACCTCTGAACGACGTCACGCATTCAAACAGTCGTTCCTTGGCCAATACACTAACTCGATTGAATACGATCCGTTGTGCGAACACCTTTGGACCAGCCCCGATGACGAAAAGCAAGTCGATGTTGCCCTTCGGTTCGTCACAAGATAGAGCTCAGAGACGCGAGTCCTATCTGAATGCGTACCAGATTTGTTTTAACCCGGATGTGGTTCGCCGTATCGGTCGGTGCGTACGGTCACGATTCATCGATGTGGTCGAAATGCGTCATTCGAGATGCCCGGGAGATCGTCAAAGGCGAAGTCTGGCAAGTCATTGCACGGGACGATGGTAACGGCGAATCTTGCAGTTTTTATGTGCTTGAAGCGACATGTGAAGTCATTGGCCAACCCCCTTCATCGGAAGGGGAAAAGACGCTCGGATATTGTGTACGCGCCGATTGGACGACCTGGATTTCTCAGCGATCGCGAGCGCCACTGGATGCGGGACCACGCTCGCTCCTGGAATGCGTGAAATGGTCCAACACGGAGGACTACCATCGGGGAATCAGCAAAGCATGGTTACGTCGCGTTCAAGGCCAGGATGCAGACAGTCTCGCCAAGAAAAGCGTTGCTGAGAGATACATTTTGGCCAGCGGCGTAGCAAATGGGTAGATTCTAAGTTCACTGGTGGATGACTTTTTACCAAGTATTATTCGTCAGCGTAAGCGGGCCATGGATGTCCACGAGCGCAATGGCTCAAGAGTTTGCCGGTTTACCAGGTAATAACGCCGCCATTAGCTCAAGAACTGCGGGACGGTCCGTGAATACAGTGAACATGTACCTTCCAGCGTATGCGACGTTTACATTATCGTGCGCTTGCAACGCTGATCCGTGCAGTCACCACCA
>JBBPLK010000140.1:31350-42778 GCA_038089735.1 Exsudoporus frostii
CATGTTCCACCGATACAACAAGTGAATTAGATATGCCTCAGAACCGCCTAAACCACAATAATTGGTTACAACTTCCAAAACAGGAAACCTTGGAGTAACAATTTGTCAGTAAGGACCAAACACAACAAACCATTGAATTCCGTTTGCTGAATCCTGTGCTAGTGGCAAGTGACACTAGATGGAGAGACCGCAAAGAAAAGACAACAGCGAGATGGAACCCCCGACGACACAAGCCAGCAGTGCAGTAGCAAGGTCATCACGACCCCGGAGTTGCAAGCAGAGCTCACAAGGGACAAGGGCGGCAAAAATTTGATAACCAAAAAATGAGGGCGGTGCCCTCATAATAGTGGTTAAACTATTAAGAACAGATACTACACTTGATCTAAGCCAAAAGGCCAGAGTGGTAAGGATTCACGATCTCGAGCGCGGGTATATATACCTCTCAGCACCCGCGCACGGACCACGACTGTAGGGCACGTGCGCAGCACCATAGTCAGGCGTGGGTGGTAGTTTCTAAAATAGGCAATCCACTCGTCACTATGGCGCTACCGTCGTAACTATGTCTAGATCGATCTATTACAACGGACTACAGCCAGATCTGTCAACCTAACATCTTTCTAAAATCATCTTGTCCCTTCCCTCCAGGTTTCGCCGCATCTTGCGTGTCATTGGCGGCGCCACCCTGAGCTTTCGAGGCACCGGTACCCGGCTTGCGTGCACGTCCCAGACCAGCTCTTGGTCTCGAGGCTGCTGTGCGAGGCACGAACAACCCCCCCGCACTTGTCGCCGTCGCTGGTTGGGCTCGAGTCGAACTCGACAACGCTTGCTCGGATATCTCCAGTTTGATGCCATTGTAAACGATCGGCTCTGGCCGCAACAGCAGCTTGCCTGCTTCCTAATCGCGTTCGTCAGTCGATGTACGAATAACTCTAGTAGAAATCTTACTGCAGCGTTTGCCAGCTCGACGACTGCCTCATTAATGTCGGCAAAAAACTCGGTACGGCTCACTGTTGCGTATTTCTCGAGTGCTTGCTGCAGTAGCCCTTCCTGCGTATCCGAGGGCAGGTTGCGGATACGCACAGAGCGATTCCGGGTTTCCGCACGTTGCCCAAGTCCGCTTTCTGCCCATCCTTCCCTGTTAGATACCAACAATCAAATCCTCTTCGCATTCTTCAACCAGAACACCTACCGGTTTTTTGATCGTACCCGTGTATCTGCAAGGGTCACCCCTATCCGTCGCTTCTTCAGCTCGTAATTATTTGCCGAGAGAGCAGCACGGGCATCGGCCTGAATACGATTAGATCTACATGCAACAACACAAAAATCAAAGGTGCACCTCATTTTCGAATTCAACAAATGCAAAGCCTTTTGATTGCCCATTCTTGTCTTCTACCAGACGGATATCCTTGATAGGTCCATACTAAATTCATCGCTCGGATCAGTACCAAAGCTTGAATGGGATTGGGGGACTCACCCTCGAAAATACCCCCTGGAGGTCATCCTTGTTGGTGAATTTGCTGAGACCTGCAACGTACACCTCTCGCTCGTTCGCATCGGCGTCTGTGCGCTCCTTCTTCCGCTCTGGGTTCGAGATATAGACACTGAGTGCCCGTTCAGGCTCGAGTTCACGATTGTGTAACTCAAGTGCCTTTTCCGCTGAAGCCTGTATGTCGTGTCAGCAGTCGAATAAATCATCTCATGTCGGCTCGACTTACCGGTGACGTGAATTGTACATAACAGAACCGGCGTGTCGCCTTGAACTTTTTGCTCGGCCACCGGACATCGAATATGAGCCCATACTGGTAACAAGATTAGTGAGGCAATGATAACCTAGAAAGACGAACCTGTCCAAATAGATCCCGAATGGCAGCGTCATCCGTTTTCTCGGGAAAGTTCGTCACATATACGGTTGAACGCCATGCGAGGTGCACGCTGACTTCCGTCCCCTCTATGCGTTTCTTGTCTTTCGTAAGCGCGGCAGGGATGCATTCCTGTGCAAAAGTAAGAACGTAGCTTCTTGTGCGCCGGAATCACATACTCGTGCAGCAAATTCAACAGTAGCTACAAGCGTTTTTGGCATGTTAGTGATTTTTACGTCACGTATTTCTCCGCACTGCGTAGTTAAATTGGTATGGTCCACCTCGTTCCTCGATTGAGTACGCACATCTTTGAAAAGTGCCTTGAGCTTTTCCTCCCTGGTGCCAACTGGTAAATCGGCAACGAAAACAGTGCAATTCTCGCGATCCCTTCGAGTGAATAAATCAACATCAAAATTTCTACCTTTCGCACAACAGACATACCTTTTTAGTGGCGCATCCGGAGGTTCTAACCGAGACAATCAATCGAGATAAAACGGAGGGATAAAACAAGTTCATACCCATTCGCACTTTCTTACTAGCACCGCCATCTACTTCGGGCTCCTCGCTCGCTTTGCGTTTCCCTTGAGCTTTAGCGGAGGTAGTCGGAACATCAACATCCATCCCGTCACCAGATCCAGCAGGGATTTGTTCCTGGGTTGCGCTCGCAGGGACAAATGTGAGAACCACAGATGCAGCCTGCTGCTCCATGGCGTACTGAGCTGCCTCGTATGCTTTCTGTGCCTCCTGCGAAATGGACACTGAGCCAGACGTGCAAAATGTATCGACGCGGGGATTCACTCACCCTCATCCGTCTTGCTTCAACTTGGGTTCTTGCACGCTCGACGCGCACAAGGGCATCCTCAAGCGAAGCCAGAGAACCATGCGCATGCTCAAAACTTAGCCAGGCATCCCAGAGCGCTTCGGGATAATCGAGATTTTTAGTACTAACATCTTGGAAAGCGGATCGCGCCGCGTCATGTCGATCTGTTCGGCTGTGAAATTATAGATAAATGCCAATAAGCCAACAACACAGTTGTGAGTGGACACCCACATGAGGACATCGGTATAAGCCACCCATACTGCCCAACTAGACTTGTAGTGCGCGGCAGCAGATGCCCACAGGGCGATAGCCGCGTCTGCAACATCTGCAAGGCTTAAATACTATACCCAGGACATTAGCCACCATCCGAAAGCAGCGAAAGGTGGACACACTAGCTCAGAGAGGAATTTCTCTAGCCTGAATCGTTGGTCTCCGGCCTTTGAAGCTAAAAGTGAATCGTATCAAGATAGCCGAATCTCATTTTATGCACTTTTACTTACCTTGCCTCACCATCACGAGACCGTCTTCTACAACCTTGATCAACGTGCTAAATGCAAGCTCATCTCCCTTCCCAGCTTCAATTGCCCGTTTCTCGGCACCGGCACGAGCAAGAACAAGGGGAATGATTTGCTCGGGATCCAGGTCAGGTCCCTTTGGTTTTGTTTTGGTGAAAAGGTTTGTAGAAAGTGCACGTTGGTAGGCATCTGGTCGGATGCTTAGCAAAATCTGCCAAGAAGCTCTATGCGTAAACAAATACCAGATGTCGAGTCACTACCATCCATCGGTGAATCCTCTGGATCAGCTTCTGCTCTTCGTTCCTGCAATACCGCTGAGTCATGAACTTGGCAGTAGACCATATCACGACACACCAGATGACGGATATACCGCGCCCATACTTCACCTGAACCAGGTACACTTCTTGTTGCACGTTGAATTATGCGCGCCAGGTCGCCTTCATCTATCCCTTGCCCTCGCTAATCGAAATAATGATACATCAGTCGAAGGAGAACTCGAAACAGGACACATCGTACCATAAAATCAATATACCCCAGCCAGAGTGTGCGCAGCGTTTGCTCTGCGCTCCCTTCTCCGGCGAAACGACGTTTCTCAGCCTCAGCAAGCGTCCGTTCGTACAATCCCCTAACAATAAAGACATCTGGGGATTTACCCTTTCGCTCTGTGGCGAGATACTGCATATATGCTTCAAGAGAAGTCTAGAACAAAAACATAGGTCAAGACAATGTAGAAAATTGACGGAATATCTCCTTACGAGGGAGAGTTCTGAAGGTTCGCGTCGTTCGTATACTTTGACAGCACGGGAACGCAGCTTTGAAGCTGAGACGAGTAGCGACTCGTACTCCGTCGCCGGTTTGTACGCTGTTGTGAATGAGGAGTATGACTGATAAGTATCCTCGTGACCTTTGAGCGCAGAAGATTAGTTATGGCGGATGAGAGCGAATAGGTACAGCTGCAACTGACCTGCATGTGGTTGCTGAAGGCGGGCAAGATGGAGTTCCTCGACGTGTTGGATGAGCTCGGACCTGTCAATCCCAATAAGCACACATAATATCAAGAGAACGACACGCACCTTTCGGTCGGAGAAGCCGCCTCGATCATCTCAAGTTCCCAGTCTCTTTGTAGCTCCCAAAGATACCGACTCTTTCAGACTAACGTCAGATCACCCTACATCATATCAGAGAAGTCATTACCTTGGTAAGATGACCAGTACCTTTCGAAACGACTTCCGAAATGGCCTCACGGGTCCATGCGGTGGAGAAGTAATCCCCTAACTCTTCCGGTGCCACCTCCAGTGCTGCGAAATACGCATGGCGGTCGACCAAGAATTCGATGTGTTTCTGCAAGATAGGAATGGCTGTAACAGCCGTTCAACGTATACTTTCGCAGTAGGAAACCCTCACGCACATAGATAGTCAGCTTCTGCGCGTGCGTACAGCTCCAGTACCTCCATTGAGACATCAATCGGATTTTCCGGATTCGCAGAGGACATTTTTGCATCAATAAGGGGTAGCCACACGTCGTCCCCGACTGCAAGGTAGCTTGTAGCCATTTCTCGAGCTACGAAGACCTGTTCGTCCATGTCGAGAGAACGGGCCAGGTTGATGTGCTGGACATGGAGGTTGATATCGAAAGAATTGACAGATAGTTCAGTGAGCAGGTTGGCAAGCGCGTCGAGACCGTCGGTTGTGTTAGCAGAGTCATCCATGTCGCGGCCAGTGAGCGTCACGGTTGTCAGTTCAATTGCGGAATGTTGCCTCCAAGTTCGTGCAAACGGGGAGACTCCTACCGGAAAAGGTATAACCCGCTTATGCTTATCCCCCAACGCCCGCAGATTGATCAGAGCACGCGCTCCCGTACGAACCACCCAGAAAACCAATCACGAGGCCTTAACCTACGGCACTCATAAAATCCATTCACACACGGCAAGAACACCCCACCAAAAAGTACCAAACCAAAGAAGAACATGAATGCACACACTGATCAAGGTAGTGGTAACACCTTCCGGAATTCCAGAACCCTGACCCCTACTACAGGTATAAAAACCCCAAACCGACGACTCCAGGTCACCCCATGGCAGCCACTAAGAGAAGAAAATAGTCAATGACGACTAGCATCAAAGACCTAGATGCTGCAACAACCCAGAAGCATATATTGAACAAACTGTTGTGCCCCCATTGCCCCCACAGATGCTAACACGATGGAACTATTGCCAGGAACCATGCCCATTCTTTTGCCACCTCCACCCTACCCCCAAAGAGTCGGAGTCGGACGAGTGTTGCCTCAGCTCCAAGCTACCATTTTTTATCTCATCCACCTCATTATGGATTTCTATGCATGTAAGGGTTTCTAGCAGCAGCTAACAGCCAAAAAGAAGAA
The DNA here is from genome assembly GCA_038089735.1 of Exsudoporus frostii. Taxonomy (NCBI): domain Eukaryota; kingdom Fungi; phylum Basidiomycota; class Agaricomycetes; order Boletales; family Boletaceae; genus Exsudoporus; species Exsudoporus frostii. The sequence goes on from JBBPLK010000140.1 coordinate 36,925, forward strand.
AGGTATGACCACTAGCCTTGCATTCATCCATGATCGATTGATCCCCCAAGTCTTCTCCCTCATCTACTATTTCAAATGTCATCACTCGCATCTGAAGGAAATGAGTGTCTTCTAATTCAGGTCTCTGCCCTGAGCTTGTTCAAGCCTTGGAGTCGGCGCTGCCGTGTGTTCAAATTTAGTTACATCTTCTACCAATCCTGGATACCTCCTATACTAATCCGCTCGCAGCCTGACAACTGTGCATGTTTTTGCCAAGAGTGGTGTTGACAGCCCAAAGTCCTGGTAAGTAAGTTACGTGGAGTTGCCTATTATTCGGCTCTGCCACGTATATATATAATACCCGCAATGATGCTTGCCTTGTTGTTATTCCATCATTGTGAACAAGTTACGGTCTCGTTGTCTCCGTGTGCTCAAAAGAACAAAAGGCAACAGGTTTCCTTGATGGACGGATGGCAGCTGTCGAAGAAAGGCTGAGTTCTCCATTTTTGCCGTTGCAACATGCCTGTTCGGTAACATCGCACAGCAACGACTAGTGATACCGTGGTGACAAACGTCATTCTCATGCGTCTGCTCTCTCACCTGACCACACCCAGATCATCTGTCCTCGGATCCGATCTTCGTGCCATGTCCCGTTCGATTACCCCTGTGGCTTAGAAGTTGTTCATTTGGACCCATAAAAGTCCTTGGGCGCGCATGTCTCGCCCTTTAATTTCTGGTCTCCAAACCCGCCCCCACGGGTATGCCTTCGATCCTCAGGCGCTCTCGTCGCCATGAGTTGGTCCTCACACGTTCTTTCACGAAAGCTATTCAAGACAAAGTACGACTCGAATCGTGCGTGTAGACCCTTACATATATGAGTGTTTCTGACCTCCACAAGACCCCGGGCAGATGGGAAGGAATGCAGGGTATTCTTCGCAAATCGCACCAATGGTCATGTCGCCCCCGCCTCGACGCTCGACGCGTCTGCTGCTCCCGTGCTAACATCACGCCCATCCATGATACTTTCTCTCTATCACAGCTCGAATTCCCATCATCCCACACACCCAATCCATCGTCTCCCTCCTGAGCTGCTCGTGCATGCTTTCGCCCTAGGCTCTGTTGATGATGTGATGTTCCCCATCCTCGTGTCCCACGTGTGCCATTCTTGGAGAGCTATCGCATCACACGCACATTCGCTTTGGCGACGCGTATCCCTTGTTCCTGACTCCAATGTGCACATGTGGAAAGAGCGCATCCGCCGTGCACGAATGTGCACGCTCGATGTTGTACTCGCATCACATCCTCGGTCAAGAGCTTTATATGATATAGATATCGTGGCACTCCAGATGCACATCCTCGCCCCACATTTTTCTGCGCTGCGATCACTTGACATCCAGTTCAAATCATACGCCCCATACTTGTGGAATGCGGCGCTTGGATCCTTTTGTCGGTCAACTTCTTATCTTTGGGACCATCGATCTCCCAACCAGGGTGACCGACCCTTCAATGGTGCTGTCGAAGCTCCGAAACTTGAGTCTCTCACGCTTCGGTACCCCCAGAATGACGATACCAAAGAGTTCAGCCTCTTTGGTGGTTTTGCCCCGAGGCTCGCCCGAGTCACGTTGGAAGGTGTGCGGCTGGTATGGCTCCCAGAATTGTTTGGAAACCTTTCATTTCTGGACTACACACATCACGGGTTCAGTCGCGGGGAAGAGGCCGTCGATGAGATTCTGTCAATGTTACAGGCCTCCTCCCGACTCCGGGAACTCAAATTGTGTATTTGTCACAAGGCCGAAACTTTCCAGGGATTACGCCTTCAAAGATCGTTGCTTGGCGATGATGATGTCGCTTTACCTTTTCTCAAATCGTTGTCACTCCGCGTGGACAATGAAGACTCGGATATCCCATCCGAACTCATTACCATACTTTCTCGACTATCCATGCCAGAAGCCAAGAGTCTATACTTGCAAGATCTCAGTGCACCCGCATTGGGTTCACCAAGTCGGTATTCTGGACCATTTGCTGCATTGCCCATGTTTATCGACACCATATGCCGCAACACTTCCTTGAGTCATTTGATGGCGGAGGGTCGTTGGGTCGAGCCATCGTTGTTGCTTAGGCTTGCAGCACAGCTACCCTCACTGAAGTCCTTTCAAGTTAGCAATATGGTAAGCACTGCAGGGGTGAGTTAAATGCATCATAGGCGATGATTACTTTACTTGAATGGTTACTCTTATTATGTTCTGTTACCCATGGACTCGTTGTGATATCATAGCCTCCCCTGCATAGACGACGGTATGTTGTTTGAATTTCGGATTTGTACTCACATGACTGTCGGTACATAGTGTGTCGAAAGTGTAATGTACTTATATCTGTATCTTTTCCCAGTAGATCTGAGTCGAGAACCTCGTGAGTTTCAAATGTTCACTCTCGGAGTGAATGGATGACGGGAACTCGGTCCGGGGATGTCACCGGGGCGTCCGTTCGTCGCCGGGTGACCAGCTTACCTGCTTTTCGAAGGCCTGCATCCTATCATAAGCTTATCTTGCACGATCCCCGGGCTTCATCAACGTTGCATCAACCATGACTTCCCCCACTCAGTTCACACTGGAAAAGCTGTATGACCTCAACGGTCTAGTTGCTCTCGTGACTGGCGGTGGCACTGGGATCGGTCTGATGATTGCTCAGGGGCTCGCCGCCAACGGGGCGCGTGTCTATATCACTGGACGACGACTGGAGGTTCTTCAGAACATCACCGAATCCTGGAATAACGGCAAGAAAGACACCATGGGGAGCCTGATCGCGTGAGATCTCACTGTTCGCAGTGTAACTAGGTCTCGTTTCAATGCATAATCTTAGGTTGAAGATGGATACCACCAAGAAGGACGATATCCAACAGGCCGTGCAGAAGCTCAGGAACGACGAAGGGAAATTACATATCCTTGTAAACAAGTGAGAATCTATAATGCTTCTGTAGATCGTTGATCGTTGACTGCTTCGCGACAGTGCTGGTCAAGGCGGCCCTGGCTCCCCTGAACTCAACATACCATCACCAACAGCACCGAAAAAGGCTGAAGAAATTGGTCAATATCTCTTCAACAGCGAGTCCTTCGAAGAATGGTCTGCGTTATATTCCGTCAACACGTTCTCCATCTACTTTATGACTGTGGCTTTCCTGGAATTGCTCGACAAGGGATCTCAGGATACACCCGCCGGATTCACTTCAAGTGTGATCAACATCACGAGTATAAGTGGCCTGGTTAAGGTTGCGCAGAGACATGTGCGGAACTGACTTTCTTTCCTCTTGCAACGCTTCTCAGCTAAACCATGATTTGATTTTTAGTTCTGCTACAACAGCTCAAAGGCAGCTGCTTCTCACCTTACCAAGATGCTCTCGACAGAGTTTGCCCTCAGGGGTATCTCAGTCCGCGTCAACGCGATTGCTCCAGGCGTGTACGAGAGCGAGATGACGCATAGCGTTATTTCCGGTCAAGAAGCAACAGACGCGGTAGGCATGCCTGTCGTGTCAGTGCCTGCCAAACGGGCTGGAACGTAAGTCGGTGTACTCCACGTTTCCTCCAGTGTCCGTCCACGAACCGAAATTCACCCGATCTTTGTATACAGAGCGGCGGAGATGGCTGGTACGGCGGTATACCTCGCATCGCCTGCCGCAGCATATATGAATGGACAGGAGTTGGTTATCGATGGAGGATATCTAGCTGTAAACCCTTCCCGAATATGACCAACGGAAGAATCGACCGGGCGTAGCAGATCTGGAAACGGAGAATTGGACAAGAAGGGATGACATATGTATCAATATCAGATAAACAGTCAGCTTGGTTCACATGGGGGCAACTCGTGATCTTCACCGGTGGTTAGCCTAGGAATAAATATAAAACAAGTTCCGTCTTTACTAGATGTCATCCGTGTTCGATCCTCCAAACCTTCTGTAATGACACAAACTCTTGACTGTATCGTCGTGGGTGGTGGGCACGCAGGTGCTTCTGCCGCACTTTCTGCAGTTGAAGCGGGCTGCAAAGACGTCTTGATCGTGGAAAAGGCGCCCGAGGAGTGGGTCGGTGGGAACGGCTACTTTACAGCAGGTGCCCATCGTACCGTCCACGCCGGGCTTGCAGACCTCCTCCCCATTGTCACCAACGTGACAGCCGAACAAGCTGAAAAGATCGATGTAGCCCCTTATACCGCGGACGATTTTATTGGCGATATCATGCGTCTCGGAGAAAACAAGCCGAACCCCGAGTTAGTCAAGACCATGGTGGCGAACTCGAGGGAAGCAATACAATGGCTTGCGGAAACAGTCAAGATACCGTTCATCCTGGCATTCCACAGGCAAGCGTATGAGGTGGATGGAAGACAAAAGTTCTGGGGAGGGTTAGCACTGAGCGTGGAGGATGGTGGAAAGGGGCTAATCAAGGCGGATTTGCAAGTACTCCAGCAGCGGGGTGTTAAACTGTGGTTTAATACGCCTGCCGTTAAGCTCATCACCGAGGGTAATACTGTGACGGGGGTTGTGGTGCGGAAGAGCGGGGAAAAGGTCCTTCTCAAGGCGTCTGCAGTTATTCTTGCATGTGGAGGCTACGAATCCAGTCGAGACCTCCGGTTGAAATACCTGGGACCAGACTGGAAACATGCACGGGTGGGTATCCACATACATTGCTTAAAACGATAGCTCAGCGACGCTTAGGTTCGCGGAACCCCTTACAATACCGGGGACGGAATCCTGATGGCACAAGCCATAGGTGCCAAGCTCGTCGGCGACTGGAGGGGATGCCATAGTACTTGCTGGGATGCAAACGCGCCCAACGATGCCGGAGACAGGGAGCTAAGCAATCAATTCACCAAATCCGGATATCCGCTGGGCATTATGGTGAATGTCAACGGAGAGCGCTTTGTCGACGAAGGCCTGGATTTCAGAAACTACACCTACGCGAAGTTTGGGAGGCAAATCTTACTGCAACCAGAGGGTTCTGCCTTCCAAGTGTGGGACGCGAAAGCGATTCCACGGCTTCGGAGGGAAGAGTACGGCGACGATGTTGTAGAAAAGATCACAGCGTCCACTATCGAGGAGTTGGCTGACAGATTAGTGGACAAGGGATTACAAGCCAAACAAAGGTTCCTGTGGACGGTCCGCGAGTACAACGATGCAGTTCACCAACACCGCATGGAACATACAGGTACCAAATGGGATCCAGCTATCAAAGATGGCCTGTCAACTCAATCCTCTAGGAAGTCATTGACCCTCGCAAAATCGAACTGGGCCCTTCCAATCGACGAAGGGCCTTTCCTGGCTGTCAAGGTCGCCTGTGGCATCACATTTACGTTTGGTGGTCTGGCAATCGATCCAGAGACAGGTGGCGTACTGGCCGAGAGTGGGGATGTTATCCGGGGTTTGTTTTGTACTGGAGAGATGATCGGGGATCTTTATTATAACAACTATCCGGGAGGTAGCGGACTGACGGCAGGAACAGTGTTCGGGATGAAAGCAGGACGCGCAGCAGCGAGGTTGGCTAGTAGCGAACACAACGGCACTTAGATGCTGACCTGACGCAATCAGCATAATCACAACCAACTGCAGGACATCGTGAGTCAGCGCATCGCATCGCCCATTCGTAAAAGTCGGAACTTGACCACTTTGTTATGTTGTTGTCTGTAGCAGGATATCTTACAATAACAGTCAGTGTCAGCACTCTTCTCCATCCGTTACTCTTCATGCTACAAAGCGGAAGAACCACTCCGTTATCCCGCGAGCACTTTCCTCTTTCGCCCAACCTTATGAATAGAGAAAATAATGTTCATCCAAAACTAAGCGTATGAGGGAGACACTCACGTGCATGGGGCACATTCGGATCACCAT
>JBBPLK010000141.1:3788-15668 GCA_038089735.1 Exsudoporus frostii
CTTGTATATGCATTAATTACCCTCATTGTATCTATTGCTTACTATCAGGCGACACGGCTGTTCTTATTTATTATGTCCTGGAACTGCATCACCGCGAGGGCACGCGGCGTCCCGCAGGCACCCTTCTTACCCTTCTCCGTAAATGCCTCTCGGGCGCACATATGAGGATAGTCGGTGGTACGTTCTGATCATCTACGAAGTAGACTGTGAAAGAGCTGCTGCTGCATCCAGTCGTGGCGGATGACCTGACAGTCTCGAAGACGTGGGAACGGAGAAGAAGAGTGAGCCGAAAGTGAGGTGGAACGAGAAGAAGTCATCATGAAGTCCATTGCAGGCAGTACATCCGAGACGTCTTCTTCCTGCTCATGTACGGTGGAGGCCGTATCCGAGTGACAGGACGGAGGAGGGGAGGAATGCCAGGGGTCTAGCACGGGAGATGCCGGAGCAGCGCAATGTGCAAAAGATCGCCGTGCAACGCGCGTCAGGGTAGTTGTCAGTCATTGTCCTCTTGTCGTTCTAGTCAGTTAGACGGCGGCCCGTATTCCTTGGTCTATCATCCTGGCCGCTCCATTGCATCCACAGTCCCGCTTGTACACACTCCCTCATCGATTTCACCCACACGCAAGTTGTGCCGGCGAAGGACCTGCTCAGGGCATTTTGAACGGGGATGGACAGGTAAGATGAGTGGATCGCAGGAAGTGGGAGCAATCATAGAAGCACAAAAGTCCAATGACTGAACAAGTTGTATGTGTAGTCGACGAACATATGACTCATATCGGTACGTTGGTACAAGCTACTAATCCATGGGAGAACTCACTGGACATTGCATTTCCGACGACCATGGTGATGATCGGCCCAACAGTGAATCTGCTGACACATATAGTATACGGCTGACTCATTGCACATCTTGCTTCAAGAAAAAGGTGTTTGCTGTCGCCTAGCAACCTTTCCAAGTACGCGGAATATGAAGGATAGGTACACGAAGATATGTGGAAGATTGACGCAGACATACAAGGTGCATAATGCTCAGCCCCCTTTATAGTGCATTGAATTTAACCTTGTCCACTCGGTTTCAGATAGCCGGTCACCAGCCGAAGTTGAAGGTCTATCACTAGGCCCCAGTACTACCCAGTGGCCAACACTGTGGCAGCACCAGGTAAGTAATATTTTGGCATTCCAAATTAAACTATTTCAGGTGCAGAGGAAGGGAAAGATAGAAAAAGATAGCACACCGAAAATAAACACTATTTATTTTGACTCAGTGCTAAGCCGAGGCGGTAGGTTTGTTGTATCTGTGAGGAGTTTGCACCTTGCACCACTTCGCTGCTAGAATAACTCATCGTCGTCCTCATGGTCGATATGCATCCCTTGCGTGCCCACCACATCACCATTACAGCCTCGCACAAACCGAGCCACAGTTTAGTGTTCATTTTTCCCGTCAGACAGACTCACTCGGCAACTTGCTCGTCTCGACTTTTTCTTTGGTCGAATACCTATCACTCGCTCTGACCATGGCTGCAGACTTCCGTGACCAGTGAGTGCAAGCTGTCGATTTGGAGTGGTGGTGGAGGCGACTGGACAATCAATTGCCCAAATATTGTGGGTTGAACCATTGGCGATTGGCGGGACGAGCGTGATTTCCACACACAAGGTATCCTACAGGCTGCCACCCTAATGCGGGTCAATTGTTACATGGGGAGCAGATGCAGCCTGAAACACCAATTACCAATCTTATCCTGAGCGGAGATGCCTTATGAACGGGCAACAACTGAGGTCGATCACGTCGTAACACTACCATGTCTTAGAAAGGTTGTTCACTACACAAGAAAGCTTCCGATGAAACGCCACACAAATTGATGACTTATGGCCCTTCAAGTTGGCCAAACTCCAGCCGAGATATCCCACTGCTAATCCTCCACATTCTAGTGCCCGCTCGTCATAAATGGTCCAAGAGATATATTCTGTCGATGCCTGCCTCCTCGGAGCAGGCATTTACCTTATCAATTGGTTGCTTGATTTGAGGTGCTCCGGTCCGCTTCCACCTGGACTTATCGGATGACCAGACATTGGGAACCTTATCCAGATATGTACTGAGAAAAATATTTGCAGCCCTGGGCAGAAAATATGGTTTGCATCTACTTCCCATCATCTTATATTGTAGCCGTTCCCACGACATTACCATCTTAGGAGATATCTCATCCATAAGCTTGCTGGGAATGCACTATGTCATTCTGAACTGCTGGATCACTGCTAGGTGCACAAAGGCCAAGGCCTTGTTGGATGGTTAATCTAGTGTTCATTTGACTTGTATACTTCCCACATCACTGGTGTGATGCTGGTCGTAGGCAAGCCACTTCCAGGAGGGATAGTACCACATGTGTTCTATGATGGTTCAATTATGCATAAATCAAGTGTGACACGGATTATTCAGGATGATACACATGTGCCAGTGTGTATTCACTGTAAGTAAGGATACTTGCAATCATGTTTGTCAAAATAGATCTTGTCTCCAATATATACGATCTAAACTCATGATTAAGCTCCACGTCCACATCTTAGTGTCGAGCCCATTCTGATGGACCATCAAATCCTGGGGGCTCGTTGCAGGATGTCAGCTAGTTGTAGCTTCATAGTGTTGCAGTAAATACAATATTTTGTTATGCCTGTATACATGGAGTGCATCGCGCACGTGCGCCACAAGTTTTATTTTGTAAGATTACAACTACGCCTTGCAAGATTCACGTGTTCAATTATCCCCCCGACGTGACCTCCGCCGTGTTTCAAAATTTCATTGACAGTTTCCCTTGGAAGACCTTGACGTCCATCGACTCATCGACTTGCATCCCCTCATCATGTATTAGACATACCAATGCAAGGAGGGAATGACTCCGAATGATGGAGTGACTGCTACTTTGGCCATGTGGCCCATATTTGAGTACATAGTGGTAGCGAACATGCTGGAGAGTCGAAACAGCTAATCTTCGTTGTGCACAGCCACCTTTTGCCTTTTCAGCTCAGCTCACAACGGGTGCAACCATTGGCAATTGGCAGGGCGACAAGCTATCCTGGAGGCCATGGGCTGCCACTCCGTCCTGGGCCGATTGTTACGCGGGGAGCAGATAGGGCAGCCTGAAACAATCGTCGATCTTATCCTGACGGGAGATACCCCTTCTGAACCAAGGAACTAGTTAAATGCTCCTGCAAAATGAGTGGTTTGGCATCGCTCGCCGCTCTACCATACCACGGGAGATCTCTGGAAGGCTCCTTCATGCCCTCCTCAATTACAACCCTCGTGATTGAAGAGTCTGAGAGGGAGAAAAGTTTAGTTCCGTCCAAGAAGGACCTCAAATTTTGGCTCATCATCGCTTCTATGTGCTTATGCATATCTATCTCTTCCCTGGAACTATTCTCCGTCTCTACCGCACTCCCCACCATCGCCAATGATCTTCACACGTCTCAGTTCGCCTGGGTTGGCTCTGCTTATGCCCTTTCTGCCACTGCCTTCCTCCCAATGAGCGGTAGTCTAGCTCAGACATTCGGTCGGCGGCCTGCCATTTTAGTAACCATAGGTCTCTTTGCACTCGGCAACGGCATTTGTGGTGGCGCCAATACTATGACTATGCTCATAGTAGGTAGGTCCATACAAGGTTTGGGTGGAGGAGGTATACATTCTCTCACCGGGATCGTCCTTGCCGATCTTGTGACTCTTCAAGAACGCGGTGTTTACGCCGGGATATATGGCCTGTGAGACTTGCTCCATCGTGGGGTATAGGGGAACAACTCAGACTCTACCTAGGATGTGGTGTCTTGCCGCGTCGCTCGGCCCTGTCGTCGGGGGTAGCCTAGCGGCACAAGGAAAATGGGGTTGGATTTTCTGTGAGTGTCATAACGTTGCTCAAGAATATCTGAGATGCTCAATGGTGTACAAGATCTCAATCTCCCCATCTCGTTTGTCGCATCTGTGTCAGTGATCGTGCTATTGGATCTACCCACGCCCCCGGGCAGTTACCGGGAGAAGTTCACACACATGGACTGGATGTAGGATTAAATGAAATGATTATGGTGAACTTGATCGGGCTGACCACTTCCAATGTCAGAGGCAACTTTCTTGTTATCTCAAGCACCGTTGCATATACGATTGGGTTCACGTGGGGTGGTTTGATCGCGCCATGGGGCTCAGCCAAGGTACTCGTCCCGTTGGTCCTCGGCCTTGTTGGCCTGGTGATCTTCATCGCCTACGAGGCCACCTTTGCAATGCACCCACTTGTACGTGCTGCTCTATGTAACTTTATCGGAATCGTATCTCATCCTGCTCGCATCAGGTGCCATTCTCTATAATGACAAATTTGACCAGCATCAGTGGGTAAGCAAGATCATCGTTAATCGTCCCCTCTCGCGGCTACTCACGGACATCAGATATATACAACTGTTCTGCATCAACGTAGTCACTTTGGCCATCATTTGTAAGTCCACTTAAGGAAGCCACTTTCTTTACTGAGCATACTCCATTTTCAGACTTCTTCCCAGTCTATTTCCAGGCTTGTAAAGGCTCATCCCCCGTCACATGCGGCGTCTACATGCTCGCGTTCGCATCGCTCGCGCCCGCAGCCATTGTTGCCGGGTTATCGGTTACGGTCACCGGACGATATCGGCCCCAGATGTGGATGGGCTGGATCCTGACCATCATCTCCCTTGGTTTGATGACCACGGTCCTGGAAACGGATTCTCTGGCGAAGCCCATTGGGTACTTGCTGCTACTCGGCGTGGGCACAGGGTATGTTATGTTCGTTGATCCATGTTCATCTTGCTCTGATACACTAGCTTTAACCCATGACAGAATGCTGCACCCGACCTCCACATATCCAGTTCAAGCACCCCTTCCGGTCAAGCAGAACGCACCTTCACTCGCCTTTATGTGGTTCCTGTGTTCGTTTGCCACCGTGAGTACCTCAACTCCTCTCATATCTTCAGGCGTCTGATGCACTGTAGGTGTGGGGCATTATGATCGGGAGTACTGTCCTCCAAAACGAGCTCGCAAAAAGGCTTCCCGAGTCATTTATCCAATCCGTCCCGCAAGGGATTGCCATCGCGTACGCACTCATCCCAGAGCTGTCCACGCTTCCTCCACAGATTAGGATCGAAGTCGAAGCCGCGTTTGCAGGCAGTCTTGTGGTGCTGTGGAAAGTGCTGGCCGTGATTAGTTGCGCAGGATTCGTGTCGTCGTTGTTCATGAAAGGGCTCCCGCTGCACAACACCCTCGACAGGGATTGGGCGTTGCATAACAAGGAGAATCGTTCGCATGCCACTGATGCTGCATGATGCACAAGTTGAAATCCATCCTACAGGGTGGAAGGAACGATCATGTGCCTCATGTGCCCTCCCTCTCTTTCTACACATCTTGCGACGATTCTGTTAGAACATGCAATATCTATGTTCCTCGTATATGCACTACCCTCCAAGTTGTATCTATTGCTTACCGTCAGTCACCACAGCCGTGCTTATTTGTTATTCCTGGAACTCCATCATCTGGAGGGCACGGCGATCATGGATTCATGATTCACCTTCTCGTGAAGTATTGCATACTTCCTATTCACTTCTCTTATGCCTGTGACTCGGACGCTGGCCAAGGTGAGAATGACGAATGCATGAACGCGCAACGGCTGAAAAATGAATGAGCGAATGATTAGAACAAACCGACATTCACATATAATTCCTCAAGGGAATCTTTGATACACTCAGTGTTCATTGAGCTTATCAATGTATGATGTCTGCATGAGAGAAACGGGGACTTAGCAGGGTGACTTTCATTGTTTAAAATATTCGCTGGCATCATAACTAGCAGTGTCAGAGCCTGAGCTGTCAGTGTCCTCATTATCTACATAGTAATGACTGGAGGAGCTGCTGCACTTCGTCAGAAACATATTTTTGCTTTTTTAGCTGGGGGGATCATGGGTGACAATGGTTACTCCTTGATGTTAGTCGTCGGTGGCGCTGGTGGCTGGCACAACACACACTGCGGACTTCACAAGCCTAAAGATTGCCACAGCCCAGCTGAGTGGATGATGGGGCTTCGTCACCAGGATGTGCCAGTGACTCATCGAGAAGGCAACGAGTAAAATTTACTCGAGCGAACTTGGCGGAGGCGTAATTATGTAAAACTCGACGAGACGACTAACTGCTGCAAGGCCCATGAGGTGAAGGATTTACACATTCTAGGACTTCAACGTGTATGTCGGACTATCAGAAATTCAGAATACTAATGGTACTTACCTTAGCTAACATCATCATAATTTTATAATTCTATAATTTTGTATGCGTACAACATGACAATTTTGACGATACTGCCTTCTCCCTTCACTAACTGAATTTGAGTATTCGTCCACGAGACAGTATCGACTCCTCGTCCAACTTGTTTAGCCTTTGTCCTGTGTAGAATGCATTGCGACAGCTTCATACAGCAAGACTGATCGTTACGGAGTTGCAAATAACTGATTCAAGCTTACCGCAATAGATTCTTCGCCAACGATCTAGATGGCGGCCCATCCAAAGACAAAGCGCACACACACCCTCCCACCTACGACGCCCCTTTCGCAACAAGTTGGTGGCCATGCAGGTGTACACATCACAGAAGATGAATCGCTTCTTCTCAAACCCACCCTCCCGCGCGAGGTTGCTTTTTACCAGTTCGTCAGAGACATCGCTGACCCCTCCACGGGATTACATACACTCAAAACTTGGATACCCAAATTCTTTGGCTTGTTGAATCTAGAGGGAAAGCTCGCCGATCCAACCGATGACATCGACGCAGGAACCGTGCCTGCTATCATTCCTGCCCCAGAGTTAGAGGGTAGATATACGTCCTGCGCCCTCGACAACACCCACAATGCCGCTCCCTCGAATATTCCATCGCAAAGCCTCGTTCTCGAGAACCTGCTGTACGGCTATCGCAAGCCCTGCATCCTGGATGCCAAACTTGGCACGGTACTCTATGACGAAAATGCTTCCGAAGAGAAAAAGGCGCGCATGATTAGGAAAGCGGCAGATACAACCTCTCTGCAAACCGGCGTGAGGTTAACCGGCTTTCAAGTGAGCCCTTCCTTTGGAAATAGCTCGGAGATGTCATGTGTCCATTTTAATAGGTATATTCAAATCAGTCTCCTGACCCAATTGTATATGGGAAGGCGTACGGGTATAGCTTGAAGGCGGAACAGTTACAGGAAGGAATCGGAAACTTCTTTCCTTACTCGATCTCGCCTCCCCTGACCAATGCCGATCTTGAAACGTCGACCCCATCGAATCCAAACACGGGCCTCCCTGTGGACACCCTTCTTACCCTCCTCGCATCCCTCCATGGTTCACTCACTGATCTCCGTGAAACCCTTTCTGGCGCACATGTAAGGATAGTCGGTGGTAGCGTGCTGATCATTTACGAAGGAGACTGGGAAAGAGCTGCTGCTGCATCCGGTCGTGGCGGAGGTCCTGACAGTCTAGAAGAGGCGGAAAGCGAAGAGGACGAGGGAGTTGAAAGTGATCAGATCGAGGTGGAAGTCGACGAACGAGGGGAAATTATCATGGAGTCCATTCCAGGAAGTACCACCGAGACGTCTTCCTCCTGCTCGTCCACGGATCCACAGCCCCGCTTGTACACACTCTCCCTCATCGATTTCGCCCACACGCGGGTTGTGCCGGGGGAAGGACCTGATCAGGGCGTTTTGACGGGGATGGACACGTTGATAAGATTAGTGGATCGTAGGAAGCAGGAAGTGGCAGCATTCATGGAGGCAGAAAAGTCCAATCTCCGAACGACGAACGTATAACTCACATTGGGTGCATGGTATGACGACCACTACCCGGTGACCCGGTATCATTCTAAATTAGCCTAAATCTAAGATGTCCTTTATTTGCAGGCAGCTTCGAAGAGGTATAAAGCTGTTGTGATCGGACTCCATTACATACTGAACGTTAAACGCTGAGTCGTATGCTACATCACCAACAAACAACAAAAACACGGTCCCAAAAAAAAAACAGCCAGAAAGCGAAAACGACCATAAATATATGTCGTCCGTCCGTCCAAGCCATGCCACTATCAGGATTACATCTCACCATGTTTCCGTACAACATTTTTGATCCCCTCCCGAGTTTTCCTGCCAACATCCAAGATGGCATCTTCCCAGGCTTTCGCCTCACGGACGTTGGATGCACGCAATATGATCGTGTCTCCCCCACGTGGGTATGCTAAATGGATTCGAATAAGCGGATCTTCTCGACCGCTCCTCGAGGGATTGAGCTGAATCTCGTTCACCGGAATCGGCTGAGAGTAGCCCACATTTCGATCAGTCACACCTAACACTGATCGATCATGCGGAGCACTACACTCACCACGTGATACAACCCCTTTTCGGCCTCATCCACGAGCACCAGTACATCGTTGCACAACAACGCCCGCAACTTGCGCCCACTCTTTGCCTTGTTCAACACACCCTCTTTGACAAGTTTGCGTGGACCGAGGTATCGCGTCGGTGCTGTCAAATCGAGCCTACCTTGTCCGATCCATAATGTACGGCTGATCTCTTCCAGCCGTTCTCTCCCTTCTCGATCTCGGATCGTCTCGTTCACATCTTTGAGAATCTTTTCGGCCGCTTGGAGCGCGACAGATATGGATTGTCTTTCGGCAATATCACCCCAAGACGTGGATGACGACGATGCTGGAGGGTCAATAGCTCCGGATGGTGGCGAGCTTATATCTGTGTAACGCATGATCTGACGAATGAGCAAAGGGTATTTGGTAAGACGTTGCACTATAAATATGTGTCACAAGGACGAATAAACAATAGTACGTCAGTAAACAGTGTTTTGAACATTCTGTAGGGGGTTAGAGAACATACTGGGCACAAGCAGGTAGCTCGACAAGTCCAGATTCCGTGCTGATGGGTCTTCCCGAAGGTTCTACAGCGTAACAAGGTTGCAGCTCCACGCGTGCCTCACAAACTAAAACAAAGAACACACCTGCAGTTGCGTAGCCAAGGTGGGAGTACTCTCCCGCATTTGCTGGAGAACCTTTCCAGCATTTGCTTGGTTGTCACAGTAGTTCTATTCACGGGGACGACCACATCGAGTAAGACGGGGTGCATCAATAAAACAAGGACGAGCGGCGGCGTACGAGGTATACGCCCATGTTTGGCATATGTTTTTCCAACAAGTCACCAATACGGTCGATATAGAGGCGACAGTCCCGCTGGCGCTCTTCGAGGGTCGAAAGGAACGTCTTCAAAGCAAGTCAGGCGAAAGATCGAATACAACCACTGACCCAAAGGCAATCATCCCCTTACCGTGTTCGTGAGCAATATGTCTTCGATGTTCGAAAAGATCATTGCAGTGGCTTTTTCGTCCAACACTGCTATCAAATGAGAATAAAACAGCTGCAGGTAGAATCATCCATGTGAGTCCCACCATATCCCTCACACGTCATACGAGGATCTGCATCAGCAACAACATGGCCGAAAGCCACGTACCTCGACGATTAGTTGGACATCCCGCACGTAATCAGCCTCGGTAGAGATCAGCTCAAAAATCGCCTCCTGGCGCTTCCGCTCCTCTTTTGGGATCCCCTCCAACGCAGACCGATCTACCAGACTCGCCCAGGACGATCCAAACACCGGACTGTCCTCTCTCGTTGGACCACATTCACCACCTGCCAGTGGCGCCGAGACTGGCGAGGGCGTCAGCGCGTGTAGGATTGGTCCAGAGATGACGAGTTTTCGATCGCGTTCAGGATTATCTGGTGACCCTGCACGCGTATGACGTCCGAGAAAACTGAGAAACTGCGACGTGCGACTCTCTCCACTCCCCCCACCCTCCCGCTCCCGTTCCCGTTCTCGGAGCGAGGGCGTCAGCGATGCAGCGGGTGACCTCGGAGGCGACGTCGGTGCCAACGACCCTGCATCAAACGACGACATCGACATCCTACTCGTCGATGCCGAGACCGAATGTGGAACCAGAGGCGAATGACCATGCCCGTGCGACGCTTGCTTCTTTTTGAACGTCTCGTACCGCTCAAACGCGTCGTCCGCATGAATGATACTCCCATCCGACCTCGTCTTGAAGTGACCCTTTCCAAGTATCACCTCCCCTTCGACCTCCTCAGCATCATGGTCCTTGCCACCACCGGCGGTGGTTTCAAAAGATTCAAATAGCCCGTCCGACGAATCTGTCTCTGGCAAGTAGAGCGTTGGAATCGACGGGAGGTCCTTTGTCAAGAGGTGCGATAATCCACGTGGTGGGGCTGCAGGCGCCGGACGTCGCTTCCGTCCCGGAGATTCCGAAAGAGCCGCTACGCAAACTGAACCCGAACCCGAGCCCGACCTTGAGTGTGTGATTGCACTCAGCGCAGGCGCGGATGGGACGTGACGATCATCCCCATGTTCACGTTTCTCGACGACGCGATCGGATGGAACAAACGGACGTGGACGTAACCCCTCGTCCTCCCCCTCCACAAGCGGACTGACAACTAACCCAGCCGCTTCGAGCACGCGCCGTCGCTCGATTTCGCGTGCCGCCGTCTCCCGTTCGGTTTCAGGATCGTGCTCCAGCTCGGACGTGCTATCCCCTTCGTCCAGCGAATAATACGCATCGTCTTCGTCCTCGTCTCCATCCATGGACGACGTCCCATGCAACTCTGGCGCTCTCAGTTGACGCGCGTCTTGGGGGGAAGTATAAGGTGTGCTGTAAATATCAGTCACCCTCTCGTGACGATCACTGTCACCATCACGATCTGTATGATCGGCCCGAACCCCGTGCCCTTGGTCCCACCGAGCTTGCCCTGGAATGCCTATATCGAGGTCTACGCCAAAGTCGCAGTCAAAATCACGTCGCAGGAACAAAGAACAAAAACGTGGAATTTCGTATTGTTAATTTGAGAGAAAATTTATGACCATGATTTTTTTTGTGGTGTTTGAGTTCCAAAAAAATAAGAAACGGGGCGAGGGAACGGGTACGATGGCACCCATAACATGCAACCAACGATGAGGATGACGAGGGGATGAGAGCAAACGATAAAGGAAAAAGATATATTTCAGTCTATATCCACCCCAGCACGTAAGAAAAGGTAAGAAGAACTCAAGAAGGAGTGTCTTTTTCATGGCTAAGAAAACCCACTAACCCTCGGTCACATCCAAGTATGCCGCAGGCACGATGAACACGAGACCGTCACGTTCAACTTTCCACCAATCCGTTTCAGACCGGTCGACGATGGTGAGCGTGTCGCCTTCATTAAACGCGAGCTCGTCCGCGTTCGTACTCTCGTAGGTGTACAGTGCCGTTGCATGAACTGCATTTGATTTGGTCAGTCACCGTGAGCAACAACCTGTCAAAGCAAATACAAGCGACACGGCGCACCTTGCTCCACTTCCTGAACGTAGTTCCGAGGGAAGAAGCCAGTTTTTCCTTCCTTGACTGTAGTACCGTACCACCAATCCCCACCAGACTTGGATGGGTGAGCAACGATGATCGTGTTTGCATCAAAGTCTGCAAATTGGCACTCAAATCTTCAGCGACAAAGCCACACATGATGATGGAAACAATTCTCACCTAGATCCTCAGTTCGCTGTCCTTCATAAGGATACAAAGACCTGACGCGAAGCTCTAAAAAGAGACCCAGCATTAATGTATTGATCACCGCACACAGATGACACATGTACGCACCAGTAGAGATATCGACATCGGCCATGAGCTCAAACCCATTATTTGGAGCATGTTCTGAAACTTGGATAGCAGGGACCACACTGGCATCAACCTGCTCTTCCTCGGCTTCCTCCGCAGTAACAGGAAGATGGTCCACCTCTCGCTTATCTACATCCGCAGCCAGCGCATTGTACCAATCCA
>JBBPLK010000141.1:20565-38994 GCA_038089735.1 Exsudoporus frostii
TGAAAACGCATCAGCTACGACGCATTCATTGCTATCAAACCAGAATACGACCACTTGAGAAACATGATTGTCGTGTCTTGTCTCTTGGCGGAACACAAGTCACGATTGAAGGCACGAATGAAGAAGAACATCGGTGTACAGGCGGACGTCGCTACCGCTATGGCTGTTGCATAGATAATTGCGAACTTGTCCAGTATGTATTACACAGCCGTCCCCGAATATATGAATTGACGCAGGACAAGAACGTCGCCTTCATAGCTGATCCAGTCATCGCAATGCAATGCATGCAACAGTCGTGTGCCCCGTAAGGTGGGGAATAATCTACCAATTGGAAGGACACAGAGTGCTACGAAACCATATAAACCCATCACATCGTCGTAGCATTATTCATCGTGGTCATGTTGTTCATCATGTTGATATTGTTCATGTTGTTTATGTTGTTCATGTTGTTGATATTGTTGATATTGTTCATCCTGTTGATATTGTTCAAGTTGCTCCGGCTCCCCTCTTGCTCCTGCCGCAAAGACTCGACGTAGACGAACGTGAGAATGATGTGATCCAACAGCGGAACCACCTTGTTAGAAACATCGAGGTAGGCCGGATGAGACTGCTTAAAAACCCCAAGATTTTTCTTGTGGGACCGGACAAGCTCGACGTCCGACTCGGCAGGTTTCATCTGTCCACGGCGCGCCCAAAAACCATCAGTCGGCATCGTATTCTCCACCCAAACGATCGGAAACAGACATACCCAACAATGTGACGACTCGAGCTTCCACTTGTATGTATGCCGATCAGGACCAACGAAATACCGACTACTAGCAGCGTTCAACGTCAACGTCGCATCATCTCGTTCAAAATATCAGGAATTGACATACCCGCTCCACCCGCGCTTCTCGAGCATCTCCTTCGCGAGCGTCTCCTTCCCATCAAACTGAAACACCGTCTCTTTCAAACGATGCCATTCGATGACGCCCATCGTCTCTGGGACACCACTCGAGCCGCTCCAGCGGTACTTGGTGATCGTGGTCACTTTCTTTAACGCGGAGGGTGTGGAGATGGTGTAATGAATGTACCCTCGTTCATCAGAGATATCTGTGTTCAGGTGGTTGGTGGTGCTGAATATGAGGCGCATGTCAATGACAGGGAACGGGAGCGAGGAGGGGTGGTAAGACGTCGTTCGACTTCAGTCCGTGGGGTGGTGTACAGCAAACGTCAAGAATTTATGCAAAATGATTCGGGCTGAGCACGAAGGCGATGAGCCTCCTGACCGGTCTGATCAGCTGCGAGGTGGAACCTAGCTGAATTAGGGATTCCTTATCCGCAGAAAGGATTCCTAGCACAGAACTCAACATACGGCAAGTGGCACTTATAGCCATAACCTACTGCTGTTTGGTGGCACCAAACGCATACCTGCGTCTGTGTGGGACATCGTGCCAGAGTAGACTGTTGCACCTTGCCAAGTACTGTCAAAGGTTTGTTGATGGCACATGTACAGCTGCCGAGGTGCCTGTCTTGCAGCCTCAAATTCAAACTTCGCCTCACAACGCATTGCCACGCACACCTAATGTCGTACACTGCTAAACAACCAGAGAAAACCTATATACAACATAAACACGTACAGCCTCGATATGACGGGGCGAGGTAATTCGTCGTGTTTGGCCACAAACGGTACTATTCAAGTTGCACAGATAAGGCCATGGGGTGTCCCCGCGATTCAAACATTCATGTGCAATCGAATCATGATAGCCCTCTGCACCATCGTCGTGGAGCCACGACTAATTCGTCTAGCTCGCCGAATCGACAGCATTGTTGAGTCGCTCTCGACGTAGATACTCGACATACACATATGTCAGTATGACATGATCCAACATGGGCACCACTTTTGGAGAGACGTCGAGATACGGCGGGTGTGATTGTTTTCTTATCCCAAAATTCTTCTGGTGGAACCTCGCCAGTGCGACGTTCGATTCCGCCTGTTTCATCTAGGAAGGATAAATTTAGGATGACGTCCAGCCAATCATGGTTCTTTCTGATACAACAGCAAGGCCCGCAAGAGAGAAGAAAACGTACCCAACAGTGCGTTGATTCAAGTTTCCACTTGTAAGAACGCTTATCGGGTCCTACGAAATAGCGCCCACTTGTGGGTTCCCCGTCGATTCGTCAATGATACACAGCATAGGAACCCTACAAGGTCGACTTACGTGCTCCACGGACGTTTCCCAAGCATAACATTCGCTTTGATCTCGTTCCCATTGAATCGAATGAGCGTCTCCTTCAACTTATGCCACTCGATCGTCCCCATCGTCTCGTCGACACTACTCGGACCACACCAGCGGTATTTCGTGATCGTGGTCACCCGCTTGCAAGCCCGAGGTGTCGACACGGAATAGAGGACGCGACCCCGTTCATCGGAGATGTCTGAATTCGTGTAATCGGACGTACTGAAGACGAGGTGCATCTTCCAGGGCGGGAGGAACGGATCGATGAAAGATAGAGTTGAATCCGGTGCACACGCTGTATCGAAGTTACAGGCGTTGCGCCCAAACGCGCATGGGCGCTGTGCAGTCGAGAAGACATCATGATCATGTGGTGAGGCAAGATGTCAGTTGAGTTGATTCACACCCTCCCCTTGGTGATCGCTTGGACGGACTTATTCGCTGTAAGCGGACTCCCTGAGGAGTCGAGGAGGTTGGAGCCTATTAATAATACAACTGAGTTGATGGCGACAAGGTTCGAGTCGAATGCGGGGAAATGGCTCACCTGTGAACCTACCGTGGCAACGGTCTTGGGTACCCACCGTGGTACATAACGCCTTTCTGAGAAATCAGAAAGGAGTCCCACGCGGCGAGCAAGGCCAGCAGCACGTGACTCACCCGGCGCCTCTCTCTTCTGAGTCTTCAACACGAAAACTCGGAAAAGTCGGCCGGCGATCTAGCACCACTGTAATCGAGTCTTACGGACGGGATTCAGGGGGTGAGTATTCCCCCAAGGATTCGGCCCTGGGGTATATTTCATCAATTTGACTGCAAGTCAAGTTCCAGCTCGAGCTGTAGCCTGTACCTGGATCGACAGTCTGTGGATGCGCATCGAGCAGGCGAAAGAAGGGACTAAGACCTACGTTGACACATTCACAACTCATTCGATGACCTCCCCTTCTACCCACTACCGTCTGGCTCTCAGGAGGACGGTGCAATTACTAATATCCATCCTCTTTGATCGACACCTAGTATCTCTGCCACACTTGCTGGGGACGTGCAAACCTGTGTTCGACAAACTGCGGTTCAGGGTTGGGAATAGGAACTGTATTGACCAAGAAGAATGGTCACGACGAGTCGGTGTCGGGCTTGCTAGTTCTGTACCGATGCGCAGTTCCACAAGAAGTATATGGAATCGGTCATCAAGTGCGAGCATATCGGATCGTGATGGAACCAAGTATACTCGCGTCGTCGCCGCTGGGCCTAGGTGGGTTGATACATGTGAGTGTTTATTTCAGCACGTATACCGAGTGTCAGATTGAGTAGTAGCCTAAAAGCAACTTTTCGCGCAGGATACACACCATGTCTCGAAATATCGGGTGAAACACTCTCTTAAAGGGCTCATCAAGTCCAAAAATATAATACGTATTAGAAAAGGGATTCGCAAATCTGGTGTAATGCGCCACCTTCCAGCCGGTTTTTGCTCGGATCGAAACCTGGAATGTTCTCTTCCATGAGTTTCCTGCAATGTACGACGGGAGATGGAAATGGCATTCCGTCTGTCCTGTGACGCTTTGCTCCCCAAGAGATGCCGCTTGTGGATGAATATTTAAGTACCAGGCGCCGGAATCCATGTTCACACGTATACAAACCCTTACTCTTGCGACTGGAGGATGTTGTCAATACTGACAGCTGCCATGCAGTGGTCCACCTGTGCTACCCAGCTGGCAGCCCTAGTTCCACTGACAATTGTGATCGTGAATCTCATTCGACGGATTATGCACAACCGCACCGAGAGGAAGGGATATCCTCTTCCTCCTGGTCCTACTCCGTTCCCAGTCTTGGGAAGTGCCCTCTCCATTAACACTAAGCAACCCTGGCTGACATACACAGAATGGCAAGCAGAGTATGGTGAGTGAAGTCCAAAGCCAGAATGAGCGACTTTGACCATTCTTAGGGGATATTGTGTACATTCGGCTCTTGGATACCGACATGGTTGTGTTGAATTCGCGCTCAGCCGCGACCGAATTGCTCGAGAAACGATCACAGATATACTCTGACCGTCCGTACGTTGCGACTCTTCAGCCGTAAGTGCAACCTTCCACTTGTCTCGTCACTAGGCCTCATATACATCCAGTTATGGCCATGAGTGTAATTTCACTTTTTCCAAGTATGGCGAACATTGGAGGTTGTGCCGCCGAATATTCCATCAAACATTCCGTTCCAAAGCCACCCTCACTTTTCGGCCAATGCAGCTTCACAGAGCCCGTCAGATGATTGTAAATATCATTGATGATCCGGAGGAGTATCCGTTCCATTATTCGACGTACGAGCATATCTCTAATCCAGCTAGCCCCTTTGAAATAACTTTGGTTACCCTAGGTTTAGTGCCTCGGTAGCTATGGCTATGGTATATGACTACAAACCAAAACCTCACAACGACCCCATGGTGTCCATTATCGACAGTTTCGCGCTTCTTTCTTTCCCAGTGTTGACGCCCGAGAGGGCAGTGCTGCTCAAGGCTTTCCCGTTCTGTAAGTGATTCTGGGCGAAGTTGAAGATGTCTTCTGCTCAAAATGTTCTCGAAAGTGCCGTATATACCTAATTGGCTCCCCGGATCATGGATGAAACACGAGTCGAGAGAGGCGTCCGCATTGGGAAAGAAGGCAGTCGAGGTGCCATACCAGTATGTTCAGAAGCGCATGGTGAGTTTGTACCTCACGCGATAGGAAGAGTGTGACCCAACAAGCCCCTATGATAGGAATCCAAAGACAACATAAACAGTGGGATGGTATTCGATCACATTACGCGTATGGAAAAGTTCGATGCTCCGTACCGCACCGAATATGAGATAGCTCTCAAGCATGCTTCTCTAACCGCTTTCATTGGTAAGATCCCGCTGATGTCCATCACAACTGCTCGAATTTCACTGTGGGTGCATGTTAGGTTCCGAGGAGACGGTTTGTAACACACCTTTCACGGGGGTGTGTCGCTGACCCAATATACAGACATCATCAGTACTCATGAGCTTCACACTCGCAATGGTCGAGAATCCGCACATCTGGAAACGTGCCCAGGCAGAAATTGATGCTGTCCTTGGGCTTGATAAGCTTCCCGAGTTTGAGGACAGGCAATCGCTGCCATATGTTGACGCAATTGTGCGAGAAACACACAGATGGAAACCTGTTGCCCCCTTGGGTACGTTCTTTGGAGCAAGCTTTCTTGATGAGGCATGCCTAAACTGCCTGAAGGTGTCCCGCATGCCACTATAAGCAGCGATATTTACAACGGTTTCTACATACCAAAAGGCATGTTTATATACGAGCGACATCCGACTGTAGTGACATTCGTTTGACAGGGGCAACTATCACCGCGAATATTTGGTATGTCGTCGGGAGACAATCGATTGTGGCTGAAATTCTTACTGCTCTACAGGGCAATGTTATACGATGAAGCTCGTTATCCCAACCCAGAAGTGTTCAATCCTGAGCGGTTTTTGGATACGCAAGGGCTATTGGTTGAAGATGACCCCACAGAGGTCATCTTTGGATTTGGGCGGCGATCATGCCCAGGTGAGTCACACCATACTTTCCCAGCTGAGTGAGTGTGTCGCTCATGCAAAGGTGCTGTACCACTAATAGGTCGACACTCTGCGAAAGCGTCGGTGTGGAGTGCCATTGCGACAATGCTAGCCACGCTCGAGTTCAAGGCTGCGAAAGACGAGAATGGCAGGGACGTCATTTTTGAAGCGACATTCAAGGGTGGACTCACACTGTGAGTTCACGACATGTTCTCTGTCGATTTTATCTTATTTTTTTCAGCCGTCCGACCAAGTTCCCCTGCCGCCTGACTCCTCGTGCGCACATAAGTAAGGAGGTCCTCAAACGTATCCTCGTTTGATGGTGGGAGAGCGTTGTTTATTTATCGCTGTTAGGCCAATTTTTTTTGTGCTTGTAATTGCCAGTAGCTTGAAAGTCTGTGTTGGTGAATCAGAGCTATGTTTTTCCGACGATCCGACTGTGGCTTGCAGATCGTGCCAAACCTTTCAGACTAAGTACAAAATAATTGAGGAAGCGTCGCCACACTGCCACTCTCGCGGTGAACTCTTAGTAGTCTGGTGACCAACCCGTTCTACGGCGAGGCAAGCGTCACCAGACTAGCGAACCCTGCCGTGCCCCAGGTTCGACGTTCAAACTTCACGGTTGCCGCCAGTGCCTACTACTACCTTTCGTCGACCGTGATCCTCGCTTCGCCTGGTCAAGTGAATATTCTCCATCTCGGAGGAGCTACTAGTAAGCGGCCATGAAAAGCACGATCGATCGGTTACGCCTTGGCTGTTGCGCAGCCGGTAGAGTGCAAGCGGAAACGAATCTCGAGGCATCGGCGTTGGTCGGCATTGAATTGAATGTATGTATGTATGGTCACTTTGAAAAAAGTTGACTTTGCTCCGGCCCCGATATTGAACCACCTAATGTGGTCAGGGCTTTTAAGTACTTGCCCCGGACTCGGAAGTAATACTACAACGCCAAGTGGAATGTTCCAGCAGTTCACACCTGCCCCTCCTGTCCTTGTCTCGCACCGCCTTTTCTAGTCCGGCACCACCGGCCCTTGGCATTTCGGGCGTCTATCAGATTATCACCCGTCATGGAAAGTATGCTTGTGTCCCTTCCTGCCAGCCTCGTGGCCAGTGAGCTCTCTTACCTCTCCGCACCCCTTCTTCGCCACCCACCCAAAATCAGAGTCCGAAGCAAAATTCACGAATGGCTTCCATTCAGACCCCCTACTCAGACCCGCCTTTTCCCCGCGCGTGGTGGAAATCTGCCACCGTTTACCAGATATACCCTTCCTCCTTTTTTGATACCAACGGCGATGGGATAGGTGATCTCAACGGCATTCATGCCAAGTTGGATTATCTCAAAGATCTCGGTGTGGACGTGCTTTGGCTCTCCCCCATCTATCGTTCGCCACAGGC
Organism: Exsudoporus frostii; assembly: GCA_038089735.1. Lineage (NCBI taxonomy): Eukaryota > Fungi > Basidiomycota > Agaricomycetes > Boletales > Boletaceae > Exsudoporus > Exsudoporus frostii. Next base: position 27,733 of record JBBPLK010000141.1, read on the forward strand.
AGATATGGGATATGACATGTACGTGTAGCCATTCGCTCGTATTTATTGTGCTAACAACATCTACGTCTCGGTTCTGTCTTCCTCGTCTCACTTCGTGACTGGGGGGCTTATATCCGTATCCGTATCCTTTATCGTACACGCAGCTCGGACTATCGCGACATCGATCCGCGATATGGTACCCTGGCAGATTGGGACAAGTTGCTCCACGGCGTCCACGAACGTGGTATGAAGCTCATGTATGTGAATCCCTCGTCCCTAATTCCCTACCATCTCTAATCCCTTCCGTTGCGTCCCTGTTTTTGCACAGGATGGACCTCGTCGTCAACCACACGTCCGATGAGGTGCACAACTTTCGGTTCTAACCCACCCTCGGGAGCGTTAATGACTTTTGTTTGATATAGCATGAATGGTTCCAACAATCCAAGTCCTCCAAGGATGACCCCAAGCGCAATTGGTACATATGGCGTCCCCCGAGATACGTCGACGGTCAACGCCTCCCACCCAACAACTGGAAATCTGTCTTTCAAGGTGGGTCTCTACTTGGCTTTAACTCTATCGGATGGATGACGCTGAGACTATCCTTCTCCGTCCCTCTTCTTCGGATCGGGTCTTCCTTGGGGTGCTGTGGGTCTTTATGCGACAAAACACGCAGGTTCGGCATGGGACTTTGACCCAGGGACAGAGGAATACTATCTCCACCTGTATGTCGCAAAACAACCTGATCTCAATTGGGACAACCCTGTCGTTCGTGAAGCTGTTTGGGAGGTGATGCGATTCTGGATTGATAGGGGTTGTGATGGGTTCCGGGTAGGTGTTTCCACCTCGCTGACAGTGGTATCATGGATTAAGGCCGAGAATGGTAAACGATTCCCTGACATCTAGATGGACGTGATCAACATCATCTCCAAGACAGAAGACTTACCAGACGCGCCGGTCGTAGATCACACTCAGTATTACCAGCCCGCGAGCATGTATTTCGCCAATGGGTAAGCGAATCCATGCCACATCGTGCCAGTGTCAATAGCACTGCGCCTCGGAGGAGAACACGACTCTGAGTATACCACCTCCTAGTCCACACGTGCACGAATATATCCAAGAGATGCATAAAGAGGTCTTATCACGTACGTACCTTATCTCATCTAATCGGCTGATTACTCATACAATGTCGTGTTGCTGTGCTATGCGCTCTGCTCTGTGTGGTCTCTGCAGACCACGATCTGATCACGGTAGGCGAGACGCCCTTTACACACGATGCTTCTGCGCTTGCGGCGTACGTCCTTCCGCAAAACAAGGAACTCAACATGGTCTTTAACTTTGCGCTGATGGATTTGGATTCCCCGGTGGAGTCGCCCCTCGTGAAAAAGGCGTGGCGGTTGAAGGAGCTCAAGGCCATCGTGGGACAGTGGCAAGTGTACAAGCGAGAGGAGGGATTCTGGAATGCGTGAGTGGTATTTGCTTTCCTGCTTGCGTTGTCGGTCTTGTTCGGGTTCTCTGCCATCTTGGGTTCTGGTGTCGATGCTCAAGGCGTTAGCTTCAACCCCTGTGCAGTTGTATCGATTGATGGGGTCTGCAGAACCGCTGTTCCTTGTTCATCGTTGGTGTTCGTCTTCGTCTTCGAAGGAATTCGACGAGCAAGGTCACTGCGAGGCAGCGCCAATAAACCCGTTTGCACGCTAAGTGTCATGGTCACCGTTCAATCTATGGTTCAAACTCGCCTGCGAATTAGCAGGGAGGGAGGGGAGTATATGTGAAACTGACTGCTTGATTGTGTCGTCCTGTGTTGTGGCGTGGGTGCTACCCATCGCGCACCCATCCTACACGTCATCAAATCTTCCAGGGTCTTCATTGAAAACCATGACCATGCACGCGCCGTCTCTCGTTTCGGGAACGATTCGCCAGCGTGGCGAGCGATCTCTGCCAAGATGTTGGCCGTCCTCGAGGTGACACAAACGGGGACGCTGTACCTGTATCAAGGACAGGAACTTGGGATGAAGAATTTTCCGAGGACGTGGGGAATAAATGAATACAAGGATGTGGCGTCCCAGAATTACTTGCACTTGTAAGTATGACATATGAGGGGGGCGGGGGTGGAGACGTGTGTTCTCTTTTCCCCTCTGCACCCTCTCCTCCCTTACCACCTGTTCCCTTTTCTTTCCCCCTCTCCTTCTGACGTTGAACGTAGGGTCAAAGCACAGAGACAAGAAGAAGAAGGAAAGGACGTCGATATAGAGGACGTGTTGGATGGGTTTCAGCAAAAGGCCAGAGATCACTCCCGTATCCCTATGCAGGCAAGTTTAATTTACTTTAAGACGGAGACTTTGTATTCCTACGTCGCTGCGGTACTTTGGTGCAACTCCTTTCCGTTCGCCATGTCAAACTCCTATACCCCTACGAGTTCACCGTTTCACCTCACACATCCTCCACGTATCACCCGTGATCTTTTCACTTTTCACCTTGTTATGATTGCTCGTGTCTCATCTGTATTTATGCTCTCCTTAACCGACGTCTTACAATTTTTTTTGCTCCGTCTACCGTGTTTCTTCCCTCGCTTCCATCCTCATATTTGTGCCTGATACATGTATGAAGGTCTAACATTTCTCACAGTGGGACGCCACCCTCAATGCTGGATTTACGACCGGTACGCCTTGGATGCGTGCCTTCGAAGACGACGCTCGTGAGGGATGGAACGTAGCTGACGAGTCCCAGCCACGCCTCGCAAACGGCAAGGCTATCGATTCGGAGAGCGTGCTCGTGTTTTGGAAACGGGCAATCAACGTTCGAAAGGCGCACGACGTTTTGGTGCGTATTTTTGGCATATAATGACGCGTATTAGCCTTCTGATTCAAGACTCCGTCTTACTCGGCCTACACAGATTTACGGCAATTTCGAGATGCGACTGGAATCAGACGAGCGGGTGTTTGCCTATGCACGTACGTTGGGAAACGTACGCGCGTGGGTAGTGCTCAATTTCTCGGCGGACATCGTCGAGGTGCCCCTTGGGACACCGGAAGCTGGGTTGGGATTACCCCTTGATGTTGATGTTGGACGCGGAGGCGAGCCTGAGCTTGTATTGTGCAATTACGACGCTGCGTCTGAACTCCCAGGAATGGAGACAGGGACTTTGACGTTGCGAGGCTACGAAGCGAGGGTGTATATCCAATGATGGCACGATAATTGATTCTTATGAGCTCTTCACACAAAATTGTTTCCGCTTTCATTTTGATATGTTCCCCAGAACCCACTTCAATGATTGCTGTAAATGTAACGTTGACATGCTAGTAGCAAAGTGAGTCCGTGGAGCCGATATTCATTATTCGCCCCGTGTTCGCGGGCATTCACCAAACAGAATCGGGTGGCCTCTCCCATGTTCGTTGTATCCGTTTTTAACGCCCCCTCTTTTTTTTTACCCCTTGATCCGTGACCTCTCAAACCGTTACCTTTTTGGATGGGTACACACACAGGCTTGTGCCCTCCGGAGGGCAATCTTGTCCATTCGTGAGAACCCAGAGTGCCCAGACAAAGCGACAGCGGGGCGTGCCGTAAAATGAAGTTCCGGAGAGTAGTTTCAACGACGGCCGACCATGCTAGGAGGTAAGCACATCGGTCTGGACTCGTACCTGCGTGCCTGACGGTTGTCATATCAACCCATGCGGACCCATAAGACCATTTTGCTATAGTTGGTCTTGAGGGACAAGAATGTTTGGTCAATGTCCGCCGGCGGCTGTTTACAACACCGGGGGGTCACGGTCGTCATTGCGCATTCCCATCTCCAGGAGGCAAGATGCATATGACTCCTGTTCAAGATGGCAAGGAGGGTACGTACGGTTTCGATGAATCTGGTTGGTAACTCTCTGAAGGAGACTCGCTGACTCCGTTTGCAAAGTAGTAGTAGGCGCTGGTGCGCGATGGGGCACATTGTCAATGGTCATACAAACCTGCCACTTTTGGTGATGCCCTGCAAATCCGAACATTACATAATTAGCTGTGAACTATTTATTTAAATGTTTGCCTGTCTCGGGCAACTATCTATTCAGCAACATCGCCTCATGGTCCTATGACGCTTTGCTCGCCCTGAGAACTGACGCTTGCGGATAAAAAAAGGGCCGGTGAGACATTTATAAGTGGCCGGAGAGTATTATCAATGCTGACAGTTACCATGCAGTGGTCCAACTCCGAGTCTGCTATCCAGCTGGTCGTATTAGTTCCACTCACATTTGTGATCGTGGATATAATTCGACGAATTATTCACAATCGCATCGAGAGGAAGGGATATCCTCTTCCGCCTGGCCCTACTCCGTTCCCGGTCTTGGGAAGTGCCCTCTCTATCAACACTAAGCAACCCTGGTTGACATATACAGAATGGCAAGCAAAGTACGGTGAGTTCAGTCCAAAGCCGGAATGAGCGACTCTGACCATACATAGGAGATATTATGTACATTCGGCTTTTGGATACCGACGTCGTCGTGTTGAACTCGCGCGCAGTCGCAGTGGAATTGCTCGAGAAACGATCACAGATATACTCTGACCGTCCGTACATTGCGACTCTTCAGCCGTGAGTGCAACTTTCAACTCCTCTCGTCACTGGGGCCCACGTACTTCTAGGTACGGCCAAGATTGTAATTTTGCATTTACCCGGTATGGTGAACATTGGAGGTTGTGTCGCCGAATATTCCATCAAACATTCCGCGCCGAGGCCGCCATCACATTTCAGCCAATGCAGCTTCGCACAGCTCGTCAGATGATTGTGAATATTATTGATGATCCCGAGGAGTATCCGTTTCATTATTCGACGTAAGAACATTATGATCTCTCTAATCAGGCTCGCCCATTTTGAAATGATCTCGATTGCCCTAGGTTCTCTGCTGCGGTGGCTATGTCTAGCGTGTATGACTATGAACCAAAGCCTCAAAATGACTCCATAGTGTCCATCATAGACAATTTCGTCCATGTTTCTTTCCCGGCATTGACGCCCGAGAGGGCATTGCTCCTCAAGACTTTCCCATTCTGTAAGTGACTGAGTGAAGTTGAGAAGTCTTCTGCTCAAATCGTTCTCGAAAGTGCTATATATCCCTGACTGGCTTCCTGGGTCATGGATCAGACGCGAGACGAGAGACGCATCCACATTGAGAAAGCAGGTGATTGAGTTGCCACACCAGTATGTTCAGAAACGCATGGTGAGTTTTTACATGACCTGATAGGAGGGGTGTGGTCCAACAAGTCCCTATGATAGGAATCTAAAGACAACATAAACAATACCATGGTATTCGATCACATCAATCGTATGCAAAAATTGGATGCGTCATACCGCGCCGAATATGAGACAGCCCTCAAGCATGCTTCTGTAACTGCTTTCATTGGTAAGACTCCGCTGACGCGAATCACCGATGGTCTAATCTCATCATGGGTGTATGTTAGGTTCCGTGGAGACGGTCTGTAGCACATCTTCCACAGGGGCGCGTCGCTTACCCAAGTTACAGACATCATCGGCACTCATGAACTTCACGCTCGCGATGGTCAAGAATCCTCGGGTCTGGAAACGTGCTCAGGCAGAAATAGATGCTGTGCTGGGACCTGACAAGCTTCTCGAGTTTGAGGACAGGCAATCCCTGCCATATGTTGACGCAATTGTGCGAGAAACATACAGATGGAAACCTGTTGCCCCCTTAGGTACGTTCTTGGGAGCAAGCTTTCTTGATGAGGCATTCCTAAACAGCCTGAAGGTATCCCGCATGCCACTATAAGCAGCGATATTTACAACGGTTTCTATATACCAAAAGGCATGTTTATATGCGAGCGACATCCGACTGTAGTGACATTCGTTTGACAGGGGCGACTATCACTGCAAATATTTGGTATGTCGTCGGTAGACAATCGATTGTGGCTGAAATTCTTACTGCTCTACAGGGCAATGTTGTACGATGAAGCTTATTATCCTAACCCAGAAGTGTTCAATCCTGAACGTTTTTTGGATACGCAAGGGCTATTGGTTGAAGATGACCCTGCAGAACTCATCTTTGGATTTGGGCGGCGAGCGTGCCCAGGTGAGCCATGGCGTTTTCCAAGCTGAGAGTGAGTATGTTGCTCACGCAAAACGTATGTACTACTGATAGGTCGACACACCGCGGAAGCGTCGGTGTGGAGTGCTATTGCGACGATGCTTGCTATGCTCGAGTTCAATTTTGCGACAGACGAGAATGGCAAAGACGTCATTTTTGAAGCAACGTTCAAAGGGGGAGTCACACTGTGAGATACTGCTTCTCGCTGTTCACTATATGTCCTCAGTCGATTTTACTGTATTCTTTTCAGCCGTCCGACCACATTCCCTTGCCGCTTGACTCCTCGTCCACACATAAGTAAGGAGGCCCTCGAACGTATTCTCGTTTGATGAATGCAGAGTATATCGATTGATCACTGTTAGACCAGTTTGTTGAACCTTCGTGCTTGTACAGCTAGCAGCTTGACGGTCTGCGTTTGTATTGTAAATCTGAGCGATGTTCATCCAATGATCCAACTTGTAGCTTGCAGAACATGGCCGGTGACCCCCAGGCTCGCCATATCCATCATTGACACCTGCTAGTTTACCCGTTGATCCCTGGTTTTGGATGGATGCACACATGCTTGTATCCGCCGGATGGCATTTTTGTCTGTTCGAGCGAACCCGAAGTGTCCAGACAAAGCGATTGAAGCGTGTGGAAGTTTTAGACTCGTTTCAACGACACCCGATCATTCGAGGAGGTAAGTACGCCGGCCTGGTCTCGTTGCCTCGGTTCATCATCAATATGCGCCGACAGCTGTATCGACGTGACCTTCGTGGCCGTTAGCAGGGACGCGTGTGCCTGACGGATAAGCATCTCAATCCATACTGGCACGGATCCATAAGGCCATTTTGCTTTAACTGCTTTCGAGGGAGACCACTAGGGCAAGACTGGTCAACGCCCTGACGTGTTCGAAATACGGCGGTCGCGGTCACTGTTGTACACTCCCATGTCTAGCTATAGGAGACATGATGCATATGACTCTTGTTCATGATGGCCAGTAGCCTATTACAATGAATCCCGGGTGAACATACTTATTATCCAGAAGTTAGAACTCTCGGAAGTGGACTCACTAGTTGTGGGGGCCTAGGGGGCGCGAAGCGCGACCATACTGGATCAATTTCAGTGTGCGAGGAGAGAACAACTGGACTGTCAGAACTGTTTGCTGCGTCTGTCGAACGTGCCTCTCCGAGGATCAGCATCAGGGGGTTTACATAAATCGCTACTGCCGCCCTTCTAGAGCTGTTTAGGTGAACTATCTGTTCGGGAGAGCAGCCCGTAGATACGAGTCCGAGCCTGTCGATACTCGCTCCTACGTATACTACGTAGCATAGCCACAATTCCCTTTTTTGGACAACGCGCACCTAACTACCCAACACGTTGCTCATTCTGGCTTGAACCCCATACTACGACAAAGCCCCTTCTCGAGCCTATGGTTACCACTGTCTCCGGAGATCAGCCGCAATCTATATCCTTTATGTACCATACACTCAAGGCAGATCACAATGTTTCTTCAGGAGAATCTCTCACAAGAGACATTGCTCGCTTGTTGAATGCCTCGCACTCAAACTGCGGAACCAGTGTGGCCGCTCCCGCTTGCTTACCACCACCTTTTTGGGGAAGGTATCTAATCTGCCTAAGTGTTAATTAGTTACATTCTGACCACAAACAGACACTTCCGCCTGTGTCTAACAAACAAACAAAGGTCAAGATGTGGCACGAAGCCTTGCAGAAGAAGCGAAGTGGGGCGAAGATGATGCTCCCTGCACAGAAGGTAATTGAGGAGGTCGAGGAGGAGGAGATGTCTCTGAGTGTCCCCAGAGACACTATCGACAAGTTGCATTCTCAATTTTACGATGCTGGTGATCACGATGATTCGACTGCCGAAACGTATATTGCGACCACCTCCACTGTTCGTTTGCAATACCTAGCATTCCCACCAGACGATGGTGGCTCATGGTAATTCTTTGCCGATCGCCCAGCACAACTGCACTCATTGGTTTTCAGCCCTGCAACCGACTACTAGTAAGGGTAGATGAAGTCCTGTACCGAGCATATTGCCACCTGCATCACTGAAACAAAGATGTCATGCTATTAGACAAAGCGACAGGCGTAAAATGAAGTTTCGGACAGTTGTTTCAACAATTCGAGGAGGCAAGTACACCGGTCTGGTTTGCCAGTGGTTGCCTCGGTACATCATCAGCGTGTAACAGCTGTATAATCGCGACCTTCATGGCCGTTGGTAGGGACATGTATGCCTGGTGGATAACATCTCGACGCACACGGACTCGTGAAGTGCCGTACGGGGTGGGGAGAACTCGAAGGGAACTTCTATTATTATTCGCTGATAAGCCAGCATTGAAGGCTCCCACGGGCCAGCCGAGCTACCGGGACCGTTTCGAGTCTCGCCAGCAAATTTCTCGTTCCTGTGGAGTACCATGCTGGAACTAGCCAGTATGGATATCTATCTTAGCCATCCAAAGCCACTTGAAGATTCGACGATGCGACACTGAACAGGAGACTCTCAAGTTGCTCATCATGGGAACAAACACTTGTGGGTAAAAAAAGGGGGGGCCGGTGAGAGATGGTATTTATGTAAGCGTGGCTGGAGAGTAAAATCAATACTGACAACTATCATGCAGTGGTCCAACTCTGTTATCCAGCTAGTCGCGCTGATTCCACTCACAATTGTGATTGTGGAGTTAATTCGACGGGTTATTCACGATCGCACCGAGAGGAAGGGATATCCTCTTCCTCCTGGCCCTACTCCGTTCCCGATCTTGGGAAGTGCCCTCTCCATTAACACTCAGCAACCCTGGTTGACATATACAGAATGGCAAGCAAAGTATGGTGAGTGCAGTCCAAAGCCGGAATGAGCGACTCTGACCATACATAGGAGATATTATGTACATTCGGCTTTTGGATACCGACGTGATCGTGTTGAACTCGCGCTCAGTCGCAGTGGAATTGCTCGAGAAACGATCACAGATATACTCTGACCGTCCGTACATTGCAACTGTTGAACCGTGAGTGCAACTTTCGATTCCTTGACTGGGCCTCACATACTTCCAGGTACGGTCAAGATTGTAATTTTGCATTTACCCGGTATGGCGAACATTGGAGGTTGTGCCGCCGAATCTTCCATGAAACATTCCGTGCCAAAGCCGCCCTCACATTTCGGCCAATGCAGCTCCGCAGAGCCCGTCAGATGATTTTAAATATCATTGATAGTCCCGAGGAGTATCCGTTTCACTATTCGACGTAAGAACACCATCTGCAATTCAGCTCACCGGGTTTGAATTTTGAAATAACCTTTGGTTACCCTAGGTTTTCTGCTTCGGTGGCTATGTCTAGCGTATATGACTATGAACCCAAGCCCCGGAATGACCCCATGGTGTCTATCATTGATAGTTTCCTCCGTGTTTCTATCTCAGCATTGACGCTCGAGAAGGCAGTGCTCATCAAAGCTTTCCCGTTCTGTAAGTGACTCTGGGTGAGGTTGAATGTTTCTTCTACTCAAATCGTTTTGGAAAGTGCTGCATATACCTGACTGGCTTCCCGGATCATGGATCAAACGCGAGACAAGAGAGGCAACCACATTGGGAAAACAGGTCATCGAGGTGCCATACCAGTATGTCCAGACGCGCATGGTGAGCTTTGGCGTGACCCAACAGGAATGTGGCTCAACAAGCCTCGATGATAGGAATCTAAAGACAACATAAACAATACGATGGTATTCAACCACATCACTCGTATGCAAAAATTGGATGCCTTGTACCCCGCCGAATATGAGACAGCCCTCAAGCATGCTTCTATAACCGCTTTCATTGGTAAGACTCCACTGATGCGAATCACCGATGGTCGAATCTCATCATGGGTGTATGTTAGGTTCAGCAGAGACAGTCTGTAGCACATCTTTCACGTTGGTGTGTTGCTTACCCAAGATACAGACATCATCAACACTCATGAGCTTCACACTTGCAATGGTTAAGAATCCGCACATCTGGAAACGTGCTCAGGCAGAAATCGATGCTTTCCTTGGGCTTGACAAGCTTCCCGAGTTTGAGGACAGGCAATCCCTGCCATATGTTGAGGCGATTGTGCGAGAAACGTACCGATGGAAACCTATTGGCCCCTTGGGTGCGCTTTTTGGAGCACTTGATGAAGTATACCTAACCGCCCTGAAGGTATCCCGCATGCAACTATAAGCAGCGACATTTACAACGGTTTCTACATACCACAAGGTATGCTTATATACGAGTGATATCCAGCTGTAGTGACATTTATTCAACAGGGGCAACTATTACTGCCAATATTTGGTATGTCGTCGATGGATAATCGACAATCTTATGGCAGGAATCTTACAACTCTACAGGGCAATGTTATATGATAAAGCTCGTTATCCCAACCCAGAAGTGTTCAATCCCGAACGGTTTTTGGATACGCAAGGGCTATTGATTGAAGATGACCCCGCAGAGGTCGTCTTTGGATTTGGGCGGCGATCGTGCCCAGGTGAGTCATCGCACACTTTTCTAGTTGAGAGTGAGTGCGTCGCTCACGCGAAGGTATTATACCACTGATAGGTCGACACGCTGCGAAAGCGTCGGTGTGGAGTGCCATTGCGACGATGCTAGCCACGCTCGAGTTCAACGCTGCGAAAGATGAGGATGGCGAAGACGTTGTTTTTGAAGCAATATTCAAGGGTGGACTCACCCTGTGAGTTCACTACATGTTCTCAGTCGATTTTATCTTATTTTTCTCAGCCATCCGACCAAGTTCCCCTGCCGTCTGACTCCTCGTGCGCACATAAGTAAGGAGGTCCTGGAACGTATCCTCGCCTGACAGTGGGAAAGCGTTGTCAATTTATCATTGTTGGATTTGTTGAGTCTTTGTGCTTGTATATATGTATAGCTAGCAGCTTGAAAGTCTGTAGGTTTATGTTCACTCGCTGGTGCGGCTTGTGGCTCGTAGAACGTGACAACCGTTCGGTCTGCTTTTCCGTCATTTCAGTGTGACTTACCTCTCAGACGGAGGATAGAACAAATGGATTAAACCGACGTGTTCTAGAGCAGCTTACTGTAACGATCTGCCTGGCTTCCTATTTACGCCACATATATACAGGATCCAGGCATTCAGTATTTCCTTCGTGATGCACCGCGCTGCCGCGTCAATTGCTGCAAGGTTTTTTTTTTTTCATTCGTCTCACCTTCGAAAGGGTGAACTCGAG